>OY744482.1:360689291-360896651 GCA_963556165.1 Tipula helvola | reverse complement strand
TCGGATCGGATCGGATCGGATCGGATCGGATCGGATCGGATCGGATCGTATCGTATCGTATCGTATTGGATCGGGTCGTATCGTATCGTATCGTATCGTATCGTATCGTAACGTATCGTATCGGATCGGATCGGATCGGATCGGATCGGATCGGATCGGATCGGATCGGATCGGATCAGATCGGATCGGATCGGATCGGATCGGATCGGATCGGATCGGATCGGATCGGATCGGATCGGATCGGATCGGATCGGATCGGATCGGATCGGATCGGATCGGATCGTATCGTATCGTATCGTATCGTATCGTATCGTATCGTATCGGATCGGATCGGATCGGATCGGATCGGATCGGATCGGATCGGATCGGATCGGATCGGATCGGATCGGATCGGATCGGATCGGATCGGATCGGATCGGATCGGATCGGATCGGATCGGATCGGATCGGATCGGATCGGATCGGATCGGATCGGATCGGATCGGATCGGATCGGATCGGATCGGATCGGATCGGATCGGATCGGATCGGATCGGATCGGATCGGATCGGATCGGATCGGATCGGATCGGATCGGATCGGATCGGATCGGATCGTATCGTATCGGATCGGATCGGATCGTATCGTATCGTATCGTATCGTATCGTATCGTATCGTATCGTATCGTATCGTATCGTATCGTATCGTATCGGATCGGATCGGATCGGATCGGATCGGATCGGATCGGATCGGATCGGATCGGATCGGATCGGATCGGATCGGATCGGATCGGATCGTATCGTATCGGATCGGATCGTATCGTATCGTATCGTATCGTATCGTATCGTATCGTATCGTATCGTATCGTATCGGATCGGATCGGATCGGATCGGATCGGATCGGATCGGATCGGATCGGATCGGATCGGATCGGATCGGATCGGATCGGATCGGATCGGATCGGATCGGATCGGATCGGATCGGATCGGATCGGATCGGATCGGATCGGATCGGATCGGATCGGATCGGATCGGATCGGATCGGATCGGATCGGATCGGATCGGATCGGATCGGATCGGATCGGATCGGATCGGATCGGATCGGATCGGATCGGATCGGATCGGATCGGATCGGATCGGATCGTATCGTATCGTATCGTATCGTATCGTATCGTATCGTATCGTATCGTATCGTATCGTATCGTATCGTATCGTATCGTATCGTATCGTATCGTATCGTATCGTATCGGATCGGATCGGATCGGATCGGATCGGATCGGATCGGATCGGATCGGATCGGATCGGATCGGATCGTATCGTATAGTATCGGATCGGATCGGATCGGATCGGATCGGATCGTATCGTATCGTATCGTATCGTATCGTATCGTATCGTATCGTATCGTATCGTATCGTATCGTATCGGATCGGATCGTATCGGATCGGATCGGATCGGATCGGATCGGATCGTATCGTATCGTATCGTATCGTATCGTATCGTATCGTATCGTATCGTATCGTATCGTATCGGATCCGGATCGGATCGGATCGTATCGTATCGTATCGTATCGTATCGTATCGTATCGTATCGTATCGTATCGTATCGTATCGTATCGTATCGTATCGTATCGGATCGGATCGTATCGTATCGCATCGCATCGGATCGGATCGGATCGTATCGGATCGTATCGTATCGCATCGCATCGGATCGGATCGGATCGTATCGTATCGTATCGTATCGTATCGTATCGTATCGGATCGGATCGTATCGTATCGTATCGTATCGTATCGGATCGTATCGGATCGTATCGTATCGCATCGCATCGGATCGGATCGGATCGTATCGTATCGTATCGTATCGTATCGGATCGGATCGTATCGTATCGTATCGTATCGTATCGTATCGTATCGTATCGTATCGTATCGTATCGTATCGGATCGGATCGGATCGGATCGGATCGGATCGGATCGGATCGGATCGGATCGGATCGGATCGGATCGGATCGGATCGGATCGGATCGGATCGGTTCGGATCGGATCGGATCGGATCGGATCGGATCGGATCGGATCGGATCGGATCGGATCGGATCGGATCGGATCGGATCGGATCGGATCGGATCGGATCGGACGGATCGGATCGGATCGGATCGGATCGGATCGGATCGGATCGGATCGGATCGGATCGGATCGGATCGGTTCGGATCGGATCGGATCGGATCGGATCGGATCGGATCGGATCGGATCGGATCGGATCGGATCGGATCGGATCAGATCGAATCGGATCAGATCGGATCGGATCGGATCGGATCGGATCGGATCGGATCGGATCGGATCGGATCGGATCGGATCGGATCGGATCGGATCGGATCGGATCGGATCGGATCAGATCGGATCGGATCGGATCGGATCGGATCGGATCGGATCGGATCGGATCGGATCGGATCGTATCGTATCGGATCGGATCGTATCGGATCGGATCGTATCGTATCGTATCGGATCGGATCGGATCGGATCGGATCGGATCGGATCGGATCGGATTGGATCGGATCGGATCGGATCGGATCGGATCGGATCGGATCGGATCGGATCGGATCGGATCGGATCGGATCGGATCGGATCGGATCGGATCGGATCGGATCGGATCGGATCGGATCGGATCGGATCGGATCGGATCGGATCGGATCGGATCGGATCGGATCGGATCGGATCGGATCGGATCGGATCGGATCGGATCGGATCGGATCGGATCGGATCGGATCGGATCGTATCGTATCGTATCGTATCGTATCGTATCGTATCGTATCGTATCGTATCGTATCGTATCGTATCGTATCGGATCGGATCGGATCGGATCGGATCGGATCGGATCGTATCGGATCGGATCGGATCGGATCGGATCGGATCGGATCGGATCGGATCGGATCGGATCGGATCGGATCGGATCGGATCGGATCGGATCGGATCGGATCGAATCGGATCGAATAGTAGTAGGAAGTAGGACAATATTAATTTATTAATATCAATTTTGATTGATTTATTGTCTTATATTTTATTTGGTATTATATTTTAGAACTTTTACTCTACTCCTAAAATTTTATAAATACAATTCTGTGCTTGATTTTAAAATTATTGCAATGTTTGATAATCAATTCAAAGATCTGCCGTTCCAGATTCTGGGGGTTGACCATTGATCTCACTATCGATTGTCCCCTTCAGACCTTCCCCAAATTGAATCTCAAATTGTCTTGAATTATTGTCCATCGAATAGGCATAGTAAGATCAATGGTCAAGCCCCAAAATCTGGAACGGCAGATATTTGAATTGATTATCAAACATGGCAAAATCTGAAATGTTTGCCTAGAATCTTTGAATTGATTATTAAACGTAGCAAATCTGAAGTATTTGGCAGGTCTTCGAATTGATTATTAAATATTGTCTTTTCTACTTCAAATTATAGGCTGATAAACTTCAGCTGATGGTTACAAGTTTTTTTTCGATTTTTTATCGATTTTTTTTGTCTGCTGGAAATTGTCGGCAAACTGGGGTGGTAAAACCGCAATCTACATTATCGTTTTTTTTGTGGTGAATATAATGGTGTTGATGATTGTGATTGGGATTGTGATTGTGATGGTATATTGGTATGATGGTATAAAGGAATAATGGTGTGATAAAATGAAAATACCATGACACAATGGGGTGATGGTATGATGGATTGATGGTTGTAATGGTTTGATGGTATAAAGTTATGATGATATGAAGGCACGATGGTAACATGGTAAATTGTGTGATGGTATGATGGTGAGCTGGTATGATATTATTATGGTTTGGTGGTGTGATTATGGTGGTGTAATGGTATGATAGTATGTCGTTAAAGTGGTCTAATGGCTTGATGGCTCGATGATGTAACTGTATTATGATATGGTGGTATGATGGTATGATGGTGTTGCGGTATAATGATGTGATGATAATATGGTATGGTTGTATGACTTTAAAATCATCACAAATTTTAAGTGATCCATTTTGCTTCATCGCTATATGATTGGTGCAGCAAATTGAGTGGCGTGCATCTTTCAATTCAGACTTTTACGGCAATGTATTTGTGAAAAATTAATGGTTCGAGATATAAAATATTTTTTTTTGGACTTTCATTCTTAAACCGAACATATTAAATATAAACATAATATGTATATCAATTCCGAAAATTAATCGAAATTCAAATTTTTAACTGTTAATTTGAAACTTTGAATTTTTTTCATTTTCAAAGTTTACACCAATGCAATTGATAGAATTAAGTTTTTTAGCCGCGTTATATACGTAAACTGTGGATCTTTTAGTACATTACTGCAATAGGGGAGGGATATACAAATTATTTGTCTGTCTATACTAATAAAAATTGAAATCTATATGTATGTATGTATCTGGGTATGCTCTTTACACGTTTCCATGCCATTCTTCACACCAGTTTTAAACTTTGCGTAGTGGTTTCGCACGAAAATTAGCAGGTTTTCGTAGTATTTTCGAAAGGTTCTAGCCCCTTGGTTTAGGTGCCCCCAATAATTTTTCTAAAACTACGATTTAAAAAAAAAATACAGGACTGAGTTTAGATAAATGGTTAAATGAAATTAATCGTATACTTGTATCCAAAGGGGCGGTTTCCTTGATTTAGAGGAGTTAAAATATGTTTTACCACCTTTTGAAGAGTACACTGAAAAAACGATATAAGTTAATTTAAAAAAAAAAAAAAATGTTGGTGCCATCTTTGCTAAACTAAAAATATTTTATTTACCCCGGGAAACACCGGGTACCTCAGCTATAGTTTAATATAGAAATTAGATAAAATGTTAGTGTGGAAAGGAATAAGTGGGTCAAATTGTGTATGATTTTAAACTGTCCCACAGCGCTTTATCGAATCATCTACGTGAAAGTAACCACTCGTTATTTACTGATGAAGCTGAGATACTTAATAAGAAGCAAAATCTCATTAAAAGATTAATTTTGGAAAGCATTTACATCAAAAGACATTTACATTTATCTCAAAATTTGTTAAATATCCAGGAAGTTTCAAAGAATTTGTTAAATAATTACGACAACATTTTGTAGATCTTCTAAATTGAAAATTTTTGTCACTTAAATTATTTTTCGGTTAAACTGAAGATTTTATAAATTTCAAATTAAACTCTATAGTTAATTAGGAAAACATTCGTTATAAAAAAAATTTCTCAAATTATAGTATACATAAATTGGTGCCCTTATGAATGACAGAATGTACCGTCGAAATGTCGGTCGGGGTTACAAATTAAGCTAAAAAACCAAAAAAATTATTTTAATATAAACATAAAGCTTAAAAAAGTGAATTGGATATTTAGGTATATACTTAATTTTCGGTAGTCAGTGACTGTTTTGGCGGAATAATAATTCAAAACAATTTTTTGTTCTTCCCGATTTGTTAGGTAAATAAAGTTAATCTGTCTTGGCGCATCTTCCTTTTAATCCATTATTACGATCTAACAGCTCTAAACCTTAGTTGCACTTAAACAACCGATATGTAGGCTTTAATTATATAAAAATGTATTGACCCAGTAACCGATTGATCGACGTTCATATTATATAACAATTAACAGCAAATCATGGGTAATCGAAGAACTTCAAATTACTCTTGTAAAGACAAGTATCGCAGTTTACGAGTATAGATACAATTTTTGTTACTAATCCAACTCAATAGACTGAACAATTATCACCTCCTAATACCCACTTGTATACATATGAGTATGAAATCGTATATACAACACAAGTAGATTTTTATTGTTTGAAGTAATTTTAATTGATTCTTCCTCAAAAAAAAACAAAAAAAAAATTATAAGTACTCTGTGTACATAAGTATGTACATATACACATACTTGTAAAAATTGTTATGTTTGTCAATCACGTAGTTTTTTTTTATATTTTAAGTGGAGAGTTTTAGGAAGTGTTTTGCGGTAATGCAAAGTACACATATGTATGTACAAAATAAAATTGGATGAATGAAATTTTAGTGTGTGATACGATTTAAGTGATTAAGCTGGGCTTGGACGACGAATTTAAGAAAGACACAAAATATTTAAGATTTCATATTGCAAAATTAACTAGAATACAATAATTTATGTTAATTAATATGTCTGTTTGAATATCTTTAGATTTTTTTTTTTTTTGTAATTACGAAGGGAATTAAAAATAGATAAAACATCAGACATTATTTCTTTCAGAATAACGTAAGCGCCGCGAGTATGCCAAACCATTGTATTTGTACACAGAACGAAATTTATTTATAAAATATTATTTATTATTTTGGATATCTGGTTTTGTTTTATCCAAAAATAATTTTAAATTTTATTTTTATTGATTCTGGCAAAGTTTCGAGAGATAAAATCATTATTAAATGTCTATAATTTGTGTTTATGGCGCACAACTTTCAATTTTGTGGGTGACTAATGGCTTAAATCTTTAAATTTTAATGGAAATTGGTAATTTGGTTTGATTTATCGATATTTAGATATGTAGATTAATAAATATGATAATTAATATTTTAAAATCTCTATTATGTAGCTATTATGAGCTTCTAGTTGACAGATCTGTTCTACTCACGTATGTTACATAAGTAATTGCATTGGTGTGAAGCCTTTCAAAGAAAGTGTAGCTACACCAAATCACTTAAAGTGTAAATAAAACAGGTGTAGTCGTCCACAAAACAAATGTAACTATGAATTATAGTTAATTATTCTCAAGCACCTGACACAAACTGATCACATCACATATATCCTGTTAAAGTTAGCCGAAAGTAAAACGACGATAATGCAGATTACGTTATTAACATTCCAGCCGAAAATAAAAAAATTTATGGTTATCAGCCGAAAGTAAATAGGATATATGGGTTGTCATAACCAATTTTGTAAATAGTCTTATGTAGAAAACTTTGTTTAACCTAATCACGGAAACCATTGGAAAATCAGAAGAATTCACAAAATTTTAATGATTTGAGGTTTATTACCTCTAGAGTCTATGTATATCTGAAGTTGAATCGTTTTTATTGGATTTGTCAATAGCTATCGCTGGAAAAAAGTTCAGTTCAAATTTGATTTTCTAAAAATAATTGAAAAATTTGAATAAAGTCATCCTCTATAGAGTGTTACATATGGAAATGGATTACATTGATGTGACTTGTCAATGATTTTAATGATGACTGTCTAATGATTTTTTGAAAATCGAATTTTCCTAGATTTTCCACGGGAAACTTAAACTGAATATTTTTCCTAGGATAGCTATTGACAAATGCAATAAAAACGATTCAACTTCAGATATACACTCTACAGAGGTTGATTTTATTCCAATTTTGTGAATTCTTCTGATTATCCAATGATTTCCGCGATTAGGTTAAACAAAGTTTTCCACGTAAGACTATTTAGAAAATTGTTTATTACAATCCATGTATCCTATTTACTTTCGGCTGATAACCACAAATTTTTTTTATTTTCGGCTGGAATGTTAATAACGTAATCTGCATTATCAACTTTTTACTTTCGGCTGGAAACTTTCGTCTAACTTTAACACTATCACTATAAGCTCGTAACTGTATGCCCCAATTTAGCTAATACAGATTTTAATTAATGGTTCTCAAGGATCATGTGTTCTTGGTTCAAATTACCATGCAATTAAATTGATCTAATGTCCAGTTTCAATGATAAAAATTTTAAGTCAATACGTAAATTGCAATTGGCGCTAAACGCGCTTAATTTAATGGCCTAATTTAATTGAGACAGATGCAGTAAAAACTTTAAAACCATCTCTAAGTTGTGATTGACGCTATAGTTGCATAAGTGTTAGACTTACTTTAGGCGATAAATACTTTATTTACTAGTTCTCAGGAATATTGAGTATCGGAAATAAAATCCTATGAAATCAACTTTTCTTGATGGACACTTGATGTTCTACCAGTATCTGTGGTAAAAATTTCAGGTAAGTTTCTAGTTAAAACCCACCGCCCGAAAAAGTTCAAAAAGTAAGAAACTGCCACCAACCTATTTGATTTCTATCCTCGATCACTCGAATATAGTGCCTTTGTTTAATTGGTTTAGTATTACCCACATCGATACCATCAGAAATAACGTGGGTTTTACTAAGCCCCGCAATGTTTCAAACAAAAGAAACTCCTGAATGACCTATTAGAGTGTTATGTTGTGCAGGGGATAAATCGTGTTGTAATTGCAATTTATTAGGTCCGATTGGAACGCAATTTAGTTCACTTACGGAGGTAGGTGCTTGATTTAATTTGGTTAAGTGGATTTTAAACCAAGCAACTTCCAAAATTCCATTCCCAAATATAATTGTTTGCTTAAATTCGGCACGAGGTGTAATTTAATATCGTGAATCTCACCCGCAAATGATAAGAGAGCAGTATAGGCAATAGACATGTGTCGAAAATACACGTTCGAAGATGTTAGAAATGATTTACAAACTTTCCCCAAGACGGATATATTAGCTCCGTACGCTTCGACCAAGAATATTTGCTCTGGTTGGGGTTTGGTACCAATCTGCGTTTTGAGAAGTGGAGTATTGCCAGATCTTCACCCCACCGTTTCGCCTAGATTCGGGCACCTTACACAACTCGATTTCAAACACCGCAGGTTCCCCTCATCCGTAGCAATATAGACGAACTTTAGTTGGATGAGCTTTAGATTTATTTAAAATAGCTGGATTTGAATGGCGGTTACGCTGGATTTCATATAATTCTCACTCATAGTTAGGATCTAGCTGTGTATCTTACTGATTTCCCCTTGATGTTGATTATTTATTGCAGAGGCGTATTTGCGATTAGCACTTAGCATTTCGGGGATAAAATTGATCGATCAACTTATCTTAAAATCCAGCTCTCATATTACGGCAAAATATTGATCACTTCGCCGGCCTTGGAAACGTTTCGTCAGGGAAATTTTAAGTTCAGACCACATAGCCCCGGAAATACTTTCTAAATGTTCAATAATAATAACAAGCAGAATCTTTTAACAAACAGTTAAGGTCAGTGACCATTTGATATAAGGGAATGAAATCGCTTAATATTTTCCCCGACAAGAGTTCCATCAAATCGAATAATCCATATCGCTAGAGATATGTCTTTGTAACTATAATGTGTGTAATATGAGTACTTGAGTCACGAGTTCGGCGATGTGACTGAATTTTATGATTCCGCGAGAGATTGTTTGACGTCAGCGAAGATTCAGATGTTGGAATAATTTTCTGTTGGTTATCAAAATCTCCCCCATCATGGGTCATGAATTACTCGGAGTAGTCATGTCTACTAAATCTCCTTCATTTATTTGTTCCGCTTGAGGGCCAATATTTAATTCCTGACTTAAGAGTTCCCTAGTTTTAAACTTCACTCGGTTTACAGTTACTTCATCAGAAGAATTGTCAACGTAAACTCCATTTAATGCAATCCTTGAGTCATTCTACAAAGATTGCTCGTTGAGATGCGATCGAAAATATCCAATAATGTTTGAGTTTAATCCTTAACTTCTGGTAAATCCTCTAACACCGACTTTGAATAACTTAATTAATTAAGACTAGAATGAATGTGCTTTAACCGACTAACTAACTGTATACGTTGCTGTTTTCCATAGATACATAAAATGCCAAATTAAATTTAAAGAGAAAGTCTTGCCAACAATTAATGCAACCGGTCATTTTGGCCGGTCGGTACTTTTAGTGCTAAATCGCTTTGCAAAAGCTAAAAAAATTCAGGAAGACTTGTTCGGGATAAATCAAAACTGAAAACACAGCACAGCTCTATACTCGGTTTGGGGGATCATGGATTTTTTACCTCAACTAAACCTCCACTCCTCGAAGGAGTTGAAGATTCGGAACGAGTCCACACTTCGTGGTTCGTGCTACACGTTGTCGAGGACGGCACCCTTGAAGGGGTGATGGACGAGCCCAATTTAGCGCTGTACCTCCTGAAAACAGATTATCTCAGCCAACATCCCAGCGGCTTTGTGACCTGCTAACACAGTCTTTAGGAGTGGTGATGTGTGATGGCGAACCAAAATGTTGAATAAGCCGTTATACTGCAATTATTCTCCTAGCTCTTACTCACATCCTTGTGATTATTCACTTGCACACACCCATCTTCACGACGCCATTTAGTCACTCTAAATATTTAAGTCGGATCTGAGATACTGATCAGTTATAAGCCGCGCTAGTTGACTGAAATTCCTTAGCACGAATATCGTGAGCATATGGTAAGTATACAATACGTTCAATAATTTTGGTTGAAATAAATGTTGGTGCTAATTTTGCGGAATATACAGATGTACGTGCGAAGACATTTTGATCGATATTAAATTCTCGCGGGTTGCTTCTAGTATTATAATGCCTTTCTCCTTTTATATGCGCTTCTCGCAGGTGACGTAATACTTCTTCTCGAATGTGGTCTTGACGTACTGATCGGTTTATCACACTGGCTTCACTATTGACGTCACAAACCAGCAATTTTCGCAATTCGTACTCGGAACCATGACCAATGTGATGCTGACTAAAAACCAGGAATTGCGGAGAGAATGATGTTGCTGAATGAATAACGTTTCTCATGGTTGCTTCAACGTCTGACAAGTGGCAATCCCAGTCGGTATGGTTTTCCCCTACGTAGGCTCTTATAGAAGACAAGACGGTTTGGTTAACTCGCTCGGCGGCGTTGCTCTGAACTGTGTACGATAGTGTTGAATTCCATATTTGGATAATAAGTGACGAAAAGTCAATGATAGGAATTGTTGTGTATTTTCAGTGCGTACAGTTTGCGGAATAGAATAAATCTGGAAAATTTCTTTCTTTTCAAAGGAGCACATTGAAGCCGTAGATGCTTCCAAAATACTATCCCAAGGGTAATCGATTTAAAGTTTTAGTCATACCAATGTGAATAGATGATGGTGGTGAATGAGCTAACTGAATTAATGAAGCCGTTAAACTAGCAGGTATAATCAGTTACCACGGTGATAAATCCGTATTTTCATAACGGTGTCCATAAGATGGTCGGACCAATAATTTCCCATGTTTGATTTTAACGCCCGCAGAGCGAGTGGGATTACATCCTGAATCCGTTCTACATAACGTAACCCATTGGCATTAATACATCCTTCACCGATGAGCTATTCCAGCTATTTGACTTGCCGGGAAACAATAAATCTTCCAGATAAACGAAAAACCTGTCGTGCGATACTGGTGAGGAATTACCCTGTCCATCAACCGGTACATGCATTGCGGTGCGTTACATAACCCAAAAGGCTTGACCACGAACTGGTACAGAAGCCTACCCGGTACCGCGAATGCTGCTTTGCTTTTAGCATCAATGTCGAGTGGAATTTGCCAAAAGGCGCATCTTTCAAATCCAAGATCGATATGAAAGTGGTGTTTTCCAATCTATTCAGAAGGCCGTTAATCAACGTTAATGAATAGGCATATTTCACAGTCGCGTCACTGATCCTTCGGCCGTATAGGCACAACCGAACTTCCCAGTGTCCAGTGAGACCGGTGAAAACCAGGCAGTTTCACTCTCCTCTATCACGCCGAGCTCGATCATGCGGGCCAACTCATCATAGAGCTGATTTTTAATTGCAGGTTTAACCGTATAACGTCGCTGTTTTATAGGAATAACCATCCCTGTGTCAATTTTATGAGATATTACGTTCGTTGGTGTGGCCCAATCCCATTTCGGTGAAAGAGGGAAATAGGGGGATCACGTCCGACAAAGCACTACTATGGTCGTGTGTCATCAATGCATTTTCTGAAGCGGTATTCACTATTTTAGGAACATTGGAAGTAATCTCAGAAATGTGGAAAAAAACCATGCCTAAATATAGTTCTTGGGATAGATTCGGAGCAAGATACGCCAGATAAGTAACCTAATATGAGTTCGGTACCGCCGTTGGCTGTAACTAATTTGAACGGAAAACTATGGAATGACGAACCTAGATCTTTAATAAAACACCCACAACCCCTCCCTAAAACACTAATGTTAGCGGCTTAGTCTAACAAAGCCCATTTATCGATACCGTTAATGATCACTCTGATAATCTCGATCTTATTCTGTTTCCATCGCTTCAAATATTGATACGCTCGATTGAACTGAGGTACCAAACGAATATATGGCGAAGGGAGCATTACTTCTTTTTTAAGATGGAGATTGGTTTTGTGTCGGGTGCGATGTTGATGAAAGGTGAGATCTCCGAACCTGATTTTCCTTTCGACGATGTTTTACCGTGTAGGAAAAATTAACACAAATGATATTTTGTTTATGTATCTGCGTATCAGCAAAACAAGCAGGCTTTCTATAGAGAATTTTAGTATTTTACAAAAAATCACCCCACTCTTGAATTTGAAGTTAAACTTTAACGCCGCTCGCACTAGGACAAGCGTTGATCCTTTTCCGTTTTTTGGTAATTCCCAAATGAAATTTCGCTTAGGATGAAATCGTCCTAGTGAGACCGCGGAGGGTTAATTTACGAAAAATATTTTGGGAACTTTCGAGTGGATTTTTTTGTTATTCTGAGCGAAGACATTGGTGTAGATTATAAGGATTATGGGAAAGGGTATGCAAATTTAAGAGAAAAAAAATAAACACAAAAAAATATGCAGGTACAAAAGAGATTACAACAGAAGTATCAAAACAGCATTAGCTGGAACCAATATACCTATTGCTACTTATACTGTATTAATAATCACATTCAACACCTAACATTGTACTCTAAATCCATTGGAGAAAAGAAGCTTCCAAATGAATGCGTAAATCCTAGGTTTTCTGCAATCATATCGATGATTTAAACCCTACATGACTGCTGCATAGTTTGCATCAATGATTGGGAGATGACGTAATAGCGCAGCGATCGCAATTATCAATCCAGTCACAAGTACCATATGACAATGATTGCAGGATGTATGTACATCCACCATCCGCACTGTGATTTGACCAGATGCCAATGATTTCGCAGCCGACGATAAATACGAGTAATATACCAGAAGCACTGTAGATGAGGTTGACCGCAAGAAACACGAATGGCAACGATATTACCAATTGTTGAATGATTCCTTCAATACCAGGGGGTCAATTCTCGTTCTATGAAAAAATGGAATGAAAAAAATCTTTCCATTTGGTTTCCATCACGTCTTTCTCATTAGCATCTTTTCACGCAACAGCAATATGCGATTCTCGTTATCCAAATGAAAAAGAACGATGGAAATACGCTAATACTACACAGCAAAACATATTTTATCAAGTTTCATATATATTTCCGCTAGGTGCGCTAGGTAAATGGTGCAAATATTAACTAAATAGATGATAAAAGAGATTATAATTTGTAATTAGATTTAATCACTCTCACAAAGAGAGGTAAATAGAGAGTTAAACCAGTTTTCGTTATTGCTTGTCAAAATATAAAATAAATTACTAAAATGGCCAAATTTTATTTATACTAAACGAAACTAATTATTTAGGGATTTTTCTTAAATGAATTGAAATTTGTTTAATAAATTTGCTTATAAATTAGTTTTAAAGTGACTAGTATTATAGTTTGGTTGAACATTTAACATTAAATTGCAAATTTAAGTGTTATAAAACTGAATTTCATATTCATTTATATTCCCACGACCAAAATACTTGGTGAGAAAATTTTTTTCATATGAGAAGATTTTGACGTCATTTTTTTCCTTCTCATGAAACATGAATCGGAAATCTCTATTTCTCACTGAAAATACTTTTCATTGTACTTTACCCCCTGGGGGTCAATTCTCGTTCTGTGAAAAGTACAATGAAAAGTATTTTCAGTGAGAAATATTGATTTCTGATTCATGTTTCATGAGAAGGAAAAAAATGACGTCAAAATCTTCTCATATGAAAAAAACTTTCTCACCGAGTATTTTGGTCGTGGGAATATAAATGAATATGGAAATTCAGTTTTATAACACCTAAATTTACAATTTTAATGTTAAATATGCAACCAAACTATAATACTAGTCACTTTAAAACTAATTTATAAGCAAATTTAGTAAACAAATTTCACTTCATTTAAGAAAAATCCCTAAATAATTAGTTTCGTTTAGTTTAAATAAAATTTTATCTATTTTAGTAATTTATTTTCTATTTTGACAAGCAATGACGAAAACTGGTTTAACTCTCTATTTACCTCTCTTTGAGAGAGTGATTAAATCTAATTACAAATTATAATCTCTTTTAACATTTATTTAGCTATTATTTGCACCATTTACCTAGCGCACCTAGAGGAAATATATTTGAAACTTTATAAAATATGTTTTGCTGTGTAGTATTCAGCGTTCTTTTTCATTTCGACAACGAGAATCGCATATTGCTGTTGCGTGAAAAGATACTAATGAGAAAGTCGTAATGGAAACCAAATGGAAAGATTTCTTTCATTCCATTTTTTCATGGAACGAGAATTGATCCCCAGGTCATATATGATATACAGAGAGATATATGTCATACAGAGAGAAAAATGTAATAATATTGATTACAAATGAAATGAAATCTCAACCCATTACAACCGTAATAAAAATCACTATTTAATACAGTAAAACTTCGTAGTAGAACTTTGTAGTAAAACTGTTTAAAAATGTTGTAAAATAATTAATTGGTTTTGTAGTAAAATATGCTTCAAGGTTATTACATTATAATTCGTAGTCAAATGTTGTAATAGTATGAATTACAAAAATAGTAAAATGTATTTTAGCGTAGTAAAAATATAACCAATTTTGTAGTAAAATGTACTGTAATCGCAATGTTATATTTATTTGGTAAATTATAGCTTCCAGTTGTAGTATATTATGCTACACGTATAGTAAAATTGAGGCCAAGTAAAAAATCCAAAAATTCAAACGCAATGTAGTTAGATTTTAAATTTTATTTTATTAAAATATAATTATTTATTTGTTTATATTTTACAACTTAGATTATTCAGATTATCTTAAACCGTATTGCTAATCTACCATCAGATAATTTATGAGACAAACTTGGATAGTATTCAAATTCACATATGTTATTCAAACTAATGTTTTCTGTACTATTTTTTAAAATATGTAAATGCATTTAAATTTCTATCGTAATCAAAACATATTTTCATAGATACTATTATAACAGAACTATTACATATTATCATTTCTATTATCTTGTATAAAACATTATCATTTCGCTTGTATAAAAGGTAACCTGATTTATAGGAAGTTCCCATAAAATGTAAGTCTTGGGAAAAAATCTGAATGCCCTTAAGTCCAAATTCGTTTAACTCTTTAAAGAAAAATTTCTCAGAAACACATTGTTTTACACTTTTTTCAAATTGAATGAATTTATCTGCACTGTCACAATGGAAAAAATATGCCAGTTTAAAGGATAGCTTGATTCCAATAGAGTAGCAAAGATTTTTACGGGATGTAATAGACTGAGCATATTGTTTTAATTCTTTCTGCTTGCCTTCGTTTCGCATACTCCACATCATTTTTAAAGGACCTGCCCTTCTAACCACTGTGGCATAATGTGTAAGAAAATGTGCTTTGGGTTTTAGATTTTCGCCAAAAAGAACTATCTAGTCTTTATTGTGCTGTCCTACCCGGTATGGCAATTCTTGTAAGTCATCGTTGTTAAATTTTGAAAACATGCATAAGTCGATAAGTTTCTGTAAATTTAAGAAAAACATCCAAACTTTATCATGGTACAAAATCCCACACCATCAAAGAAAAAAAATGAACGAAGCAACTTGCTTCACTTGCTTGCATATTTAAGTTTCGATTTTGAAGAGCTTCTATTTTTATCGGAAGGGAGATATTTTTTGAATCTAAAATGCCGTAGTGAAATAGTTGCTTTCGGTCATTTAAATCGTCCAAAGAAAAGAATTTTTGTCGTTTTTTAAGACACCTTCAAAAAGGTCATGCATTATATCGACAGAGATATTGACTGCGGCATGAAATGAACTCAAAGAGTTAAAAATACACAATTCAGAAATTCCTGTCGATTTAGGATTTTCAAGTGACAAATCAGACGTATAGTTCTCAACTGTTCTCATGTTAGTTTTTACTTCATAACAAAGATGTTGCGTTTCCGCTTTTGAGGCCTTGCAAATTCTACAAAAATGAAGGGCTGAGAAAGATGATCGAAACCCAAGTATTTTATTTAAGCCTAGATTATCTCCCGTCACTAGTCCTAACACAAAATAAACCCTAGTCTTGACACTACCTTTTTCAATTAATAAACCGTTAAGTTCAAAATCTGTCAAAACTTGTGTTAGATGAAAAAGTAGGTCATCTCGTTCATATCTTTTAAAATATTCTGACTTTATTAACATAATAAGTAAAATATTAGCTAAAACCGAACGCTTATATTGGGGTAAGGTAGGGAAATTCATGTAAAATGCAGAAATTGAATTTACTTTATTATTTAATTGATTTTATAATGGGACCCTAAAACATTATCCGGGTCAAAGTCGTCATTATACAAAAAATAGGGTATTGCAATTTTGTTATCATTCAAAAATTTTGAATGCGTTTCTCTCCAAATAGAACCACACACAAAATTTTTGAAATCATTAGTATTTGCCATGAGATTTCGCATTTCCGCAATACTTTCTTCCAGTAGATTGCCAGTTTCGAAAATTTTTTTTATTAAAAATGGAATTGCTAACATAGTACCCTTCGATTCATTGTATTTTAAAACTGGGATTCCTTGTTCAACAGTGTTTTGAACTTCTGATGAAATAGTGAGATTAGTTGGTAATTTAAATAAATGTTTATATTCCAAATGTTTTACTAATTTATGTTCGGTGTCAATTTGTGAAAAGGAATGTTCACAAAAATATTTTATTTTTTCTATGGCCGACTTTAAATCAAATGTTTCAATACATTTAATTATTGGGTCCAACAATGTTTCATTAATATCATTTATAATTTTAAAAACTAAATTTCTAGGTACTGAGTTTGAATTCATTAAATTCAGAACAAATTTTAATGCGTGATCTGATAAATCAATTGAATGATCAAAATTTTCATCTGATTCCGGACAATGTGGAGGAGAATTTTCATTCGGTATTGAAACAGTTGATGTTTTTTCTTGTGGCATGTTATCTAATGAGTTGTGGCACTCTACATTTGAAGCAACAAAGTTGACCTCTTTATTGAGCATACACAGTTCTTCGTTTTCAGCATGAACCCTGCTCAAATGACGCTTCAAAACGTTTACATCAGAAAATACCTGTGGGCAGCTATTTTGTTTACAATAATATTCAGACTGGTATTTATGCATACATTTTAAATGTATGTAATAATTTTTAACCGTATTAAACTTTAAAGCACAAGCAAAACAAATAAACATTTTAATGGGTATAATACAAAAAGTTTGATGATAATGATAATTCAGATTATTTCTAAATATTTATAAAAGTTATGTTAGTTATTTAACAATAATTTAATTCATTTATGAGAGCAATTATGGCTGAATTAGGCTTTTCCGATTTTAAATTAAAAAAAAAATTGCTGTAGAAATATCCAAACATTTTGGCTTGCTTTTGGATATTCTAAATTAAATACATACATTAACTTAAAAATCGAGTCAAGTGCTGATAAAAAATTATCTGTCTGATACAAAATGTTATCCGAAACGATATAATATGAAGGCTGACATCGAACAATAATCGGTTGTAAAGTCAAATTGCACTCTTTGTAGGTTTCCTTTATTTTTCGATATTGTGTTAGAATATCTGCTTGATGTTCAACATCGATAGCGTTACTATTAATTGCATCTAATATAGACACGTGCCACCGTTTCTCGTTGCTTAAAATAATTTTTTGTGATGGCGGAAGTTTATAATGTAGCAGCTTGAAAATTAAATAGTTCTTATAATCTATAAATAAACAAAATAAAAAAAGTTTTAATAGCAATAATATACAAGATAGGAGTAATATACCTTTTTGGATATTTTCGGCAGACAACTCTGTAAGTAACGACTTGATGGGCTTACTGATAGATTCTTTTTGATTATTCAAAGTAGATAAAAGTTTTGTTTGGAAGGTCTCCCAATTTTTCATCAAGCCTAATGATGTTGCTTCGTCGAAGAGCTGTGTAAAATCTAAATCAATCTTGGGAAGATAAAATCCAATAAATAATAAAATACATTATCGAAACAAAGTTTGCAGGTCTGTAAGTATCCTATACGGCTTACCAAATGCAATCCATTAGATTGACTAAATAGTGGCCACTCGTTAAATATTTCAGCTGCTGTCTTCTTCAAAATGTCGTTACGTCTGGTTGCAATAATGTCCTTTTCCACTTTAGTTCAACTGCTTGTAATGGTTGTGCATTATATTTAAGCCACGTTTTATCGGCAGAGTCTGCTAATTAAGCAAAATAATGTTTTCATGTTTATATGCAAGCTATAGTTTTAACATAGTTTTATCCTACATTCATTAGAGATATCCGAAGAAGTTGAACAAGATGGTGTTGGTGATGGTGAATCGGAAAGAGATAACAGCTCCGAGTTTGCTGAACATCGACTATTTGGGCGACGGTCAATAATTCCTTTTTTCCTTAAGCTTTTCAACTTATTATTGTAAGTTGTGAATAGTTGACCCCTGGCTCTACCTCTACCGCCATTGCCACTTTGAACAAAATAACAATTCTAAAAAAAGAGTTAATTGATGAGCCACTATTTTGTCTAATTTATTTTTTAATGGAGAAAATTATTAGAAATTTGTTGATAAAGTAATTCTCTTTTTGGTTATATAGCCAATAGTAGCCGTACTTGCTAGTACTTGCCAAAGTATTTGCTAGTATAGCAAATGAGACACATCGTCACGTGACTTCTTAAGTGTCCCATAGACCACTTTTTGCGAAAATGAGTTATGAGTGGATTCCTACTAATTCGACTGCGCTCTTTCAGAATCTTTAATCAAAATTGTCCTAAGTCCAATATGTTTCGAGATAGCGTGTTTTCATTTTGTCTTAAAGACCATAAAAACGTATTTTTAAAATATTTTTTCAGTTCTTAATTGTCCTACAAACCAAATTTCTGTGAAATAGGACATTTTTATATGAAATTATCTGATAATTTCGATTTTATTTTTAAGTGTCCTACATCCACTTTATATGGATTTAGGACAAAATTAACCAATTGGAAAAATTGTAATACATATTATATTTAATTGTTGCATATCCTAAAAATATGGATATGGGACAATTATATAACTATAAAGTTAGTGTTAAATAAGCAAAATTTATTTTATTTTATTTTTGTTCTATATCAAATGGATCATAGATAACATTGATTGGAAACAATATAAAACAAACGAGCTCATGTCGTATTTATTCAGTTTTCCTATATCACTCTCGGCGAGTAAACATCGATCGAGTATCACAGCCCCGTATCTCTTGTCAGACATCTTGCAGCAATGAGATACGATAACGTATCACTTAAATTGATACAGATGAAATCAACAATTTCATTTTTATTTTCCTAGTCAAATGTTTATTTCAAAATAAATTCTATTAATTAAACGTAGAATGGTTAAACAAAAAGAAACGACATCTTCTACATCGGTAGCCCAAACACATGAACGACCGAAACCTACACGCAATCCTTATTTGAATTTTTATCAAATTTTTCGTTTAAATTATCCGGGCCAATTAAAAATAACCGAAGTCTCGAGAAGGGCGAGTGAGTCATGGAATATGATGACCGTAGAACAAAAAGCACCGTATATACTAGAAGCATCGCGAGTGCGCCGAAAGAAACGTAAACCAAAGAAGCGTGTTTTACATGTGCGAAGAAATCGTGATGCAATTATTCTTATTTAGATTAATAAATCGGAACGAGACAATTTCTTTAATTATAATAAAGCAAGCCTTGGGCTTAATTTTTCCAGCGTTAAGTTTACGTTGGCAACTGAGCTCTTTTACGAAAAGATTGACAATTTTGTTATCAAATTGAAAAAAAATTATATTGAAAGTGAACAATACACGTCAATGCCTCTAATGGTACAAGGAAATCGAAGAACAAAAACCTCAAATCTCACCAAGTTACCAAGAGTGGCAATGCTAAATACCCCTGGTATGGTTTCTAAAGAGAAGTTTAAGGACATTCAGTCAATGTTTCCCTTTATGCCTAATAATGAGGAAGTCGAATTTTTCAAAGTGGCTTTAAAATTGCCGTAAGGCTTCAGAATGGCGATGTAACCCAAAAGGCTTGATTGAAATAAAAATTATTTAAATTATCAAAAAAGATTTTTTAATTCAATTTTTGTATCTTTGTGTCCAGGTGTCCTATGTCCCTAGGAAAAAAAAAAATTAAAACTGTCTGTGTGGCATTTACATGGGGAATGTCCTATATCCATTTTTAGCATTTTTCATAGTTATTAGTGTTTCTCTCAAAATTAAGGACTAACGGTATTTATTGATTAGTTCTAAACAAAGAAATATGTCAATTTATGATAAAAATTAACAACAACACTACAACTGTATTATGGAAAGTGAGTATATTTTCATTCAAACTTTAAAAATCGATTTCTCAACAGTTTTCCAAATGGCGAGTAGGACACTTAAGAAGTCACGTGACGACATGACTTCGCGGAACATAAGTAAAACACACCGATTCATATATCGTAAATTTAAATTATAATCTATATACCATCATTAAATTATAAGTCTACGACTAGCTCTAGAGCTTGAAACTATTTGGGTCATGATGATGGAAAACAACAGTAATCTTATAGTAAATACAATAAATGAGAGGTTCAGAACCATAATGGCCTAACCCACATTCAAAATTTCAACATTTTTTCATTTAATCGGCGGAATAAAAGTTCATTGAAATGGTAATTTATTATAAAACAAATATTATAAGTAACCCGAAAATAATGGGTTTTTGGAATTGGAGGTCTGTATAATTAGATTCCATTTCTAAGAACATTTATGGCCGATTAAACGAAAATGTTTAAAAATGTGGGTTAGGCCACTATGGTTCTGAGCCCCTCAAATAAAGATAAAGATTTGTGTAGTAGCACATTGCATATACCTTTACTTCTGATGGAAATAGTTTCACTATTTGACTAGCAATAGTATTGAAATCCTTTGTGCCAATTATAATTTCATTAAATATAGCGTGCTCTAAAATTATTGATATCAGCTGTTTTCTTTCATCTGAATTGAATGGGGTCTTTCGGGAGAGAAATTTTTGGCCTTGTGCATTTGATTTGAGTAAATTCTCAACATTCTGTTTGAAAAGGAAAATAATCTATTTAAAATATCTAATTGATTTCCAATTAAATCACTGAATGATACTTACTAAATCGTGTGGCTGTTTAACTAAAATGGACACTGAATTTTCTTGAAAAGTGGAATCGTTTGATAAAACATCCGAATTCCCATCCGAATATGTCCTATAGAAACCAAATCCGCTAATGATCTCGGAGGTAGATTCTAAAGAAATATTTATAATTTTAATTCGCTTTAAACACTGAATGCATACAGAAAAAATGTCATACTTCTGAAATCCTCCACTCCACTAGTTTAGCCTTAAACATTATTCTAGCGCGCATTAAATTCGGTGGAATCAGAACATCAATGTCCGAAAATGTGATATTTTGAAGGCAAGCAATATCCTGTTGTTGAACTGGAGAATACATTATATATACATATGTTAGTACATATATGTACTATCCGAGTCATTAGTGATGAGAAAATTTAAGGTAACTTTTATATATATTTATGAAATTTATATCAAATAAAACGTTATTTATAATTGAATCGAATAAGAAAAAAAATTCCAAAAACGTAATTTTCACTGGTTTCATATGGCAAGAAACATAAACGTTACCTTAAATTATCTCATCACAATTACTAATGGCTCGGATAGTAAGTGCATATAATAGTATCTACTCTAATCATTCACCTCTAAAATGTTCACATAGTTCTGGTAGACTCCATTTTAATAGAAGGGTTTGGACGTTTTCTATTCCAATCGTATTTTCTGCGAACTCGTTACGTAGTATTAGTTGGTCTGAATCACAACTATACGTAATATATGGAACACCTTCACTGGTAACACCTTCTGACTCAATCGCAACAGATTTTAGTAAATCAAACTACCTTCTAGGTTTAATAAATCGCCGCCCCATCAACATTATTTTCAATGTTTGCTTCCATTAGACTTTTCTTTTATAATTAAATTAAATTAAAACACTTTACAAGCATGCTTGTTTAAATTATAGAACTATAACTTACCACTAAAATTAATTCACTTAAATTATTATATAGATTATATAATTCCACTTTACTACTTTAATTATTATTTATATTATTAATTAGCTATGTGAACTTTCACTTTCGCAGAAGCCAATAAATTTTAAAACGATTTCACAAAAAAAAATCAAAACACGAAATATCCACGAAAAATGGTTCGAACTAGGTAAAAGGCAACTAAGAACTAACTAATAAAACGTTTGCGGCAAATTACTTTTTTATTTTCAAATTCCCGTTAATTTACTACTAATGTAATGAAATGTGATGCCTTTGTAATCAAATGTACCAAATATTGTAGTAAAATTTACTACGAAGTAATTAAATATGTTTGCAATGCAATATTACAAGGAGTATAGTTAATTTTACTGTTATAAAAAAAAATCAATTGTTGCTTATGTAATAATTTTAATTACCAATGGTAAAATATAACTACAGTGTAATAAAATTAAAAATAGATAATAATTTCTACTACAAAGATAATATAACTAATTAATTTTGTATGATAATAAATTTTACTAAACAGATTTTTTAAAAATTCATTACATGGATTTGTAAATTTCACTATCATTATTTTTCTCTGTGAATATGTGAACGATAAACCACAATCGATAAATGTAACGTATCCATATCACTAGGCTCAGTTTATGGCAGTGCTAATCTTCCAACGGTTCCACAGGTTATTCAAACGGAGCATGATTTAGTAACAGTTCGTACTATAAATGTGACTAGCATTCTAATGTGACACGGGTTGCATATTCAGCTGCTGCATATATTGTTAGCGTAAACAATTCTGTCTGAACTGAATGTGAATTCCAGCCCCAAAATGCGCAGTTAAGTTTAATTAACATAACTAACATAGAATCTGAGATCGTGTAAATGTGATTTTTCTAGCTAGAAACATGGTTCAGTCGCCGTAATATCACGAATTAAAACAAGTCGCCGAGTTTTTTGCTAAAACAAATGTTGTCAGAATTTGTAAATCAAGTGCACTCCATCAACTATTTGTATTTGTTATCGAAAGAATGGAGTAGATGCCATAAATGACGAGAACCTTGTCATTTTCATAATCGCCTTCATTATTGTCGAGTGATCTACCTGCCACCCACAACGACATTTTTCAAAATCATTAATTTGACCACTTAACTCCGGAATAAAAATGTGAAGACACAGATTATACTGTTCAAGAGGTAAATCGTATCTTCATTAGTGGTTCATCTCAGAACCGATATTTCTTCTTGCCACTCGCCCAGCATTTGATTTGTAAGTCACCTTACTTGACAGATAAATTGGTCTGGCCGGGACTTCGGAAAGGTTAAACATCATTCGTCAAACATTATATTGCATGTCAACGTATACGAAAGTGCACATCCATACTAAATAACCATTTTCGAAAATACAACTGCCAACTCAACGTTTCGAGCACATGAATACTGATAGGTTCTAGATAAATTGCTCGCTTTGGAGCTCCACAAAGAATTACGTCTGACTATTTCGTCAATTTGAATCGAATATTCGGCACCAAACATTTGCGAATTACCTCAAGGCATCTATTTCGTATTCACAAATTTCCCATGATCAGATGAATATCGAACTAGGCTAAGAAATGTTGCGACGCCTGGGTCGCGGTCCTACTAATAAACTCACTTTACCAACTAATTCTAAGCGTATAGCAACACCATGCAGAAATTTAAAAAATTCAATCGACTTGTTTTTGACACTTTGTTCCAGTTTCTACATATTTTAACCCCCTATAACTATTTCAAAAACTATCAATTACATAACGAAACTAGATCACGCATTATACAGCCAAAATAAATATTTATTTATGACAAAACACTTTTCCCTTTCATAAAATCATTAAAATTCATATTCCTCCTCCCTTCGGAATCAAGAGACAAGGCTTTCCTTTCATAGTAATTTCTGATAAATCAATTCATCTCCAATAAATTATTTATTTAATTTTATTTCTTATTTACTTTACTAAAATCAATTCCCCGCTGTTTATATTTAATCAGAATTACGCCAAATAGATTAGATTTCAACAATTTTCAATATCAATTATTGAAAATTACATTCAATGTTGAATTGAATTCATTTTAATAAAAACTGTTCAACATATCGATTACAAATGGTTTGAGTCTTCGATTTCTAGAACTAAATTATTTTAGTACACTAAGGTTGCACTCTGTGAGCAACTAGCGAAAATAATATTGTTTTGACAATTAGCTTAGCTTTAAACCACATTTACAAACTGTGTCATTTTGAGTAGGCGTTATGGTTAATCGAAAAATTAAAACAACAAATAATTTTGAATGCTGCTATATATCTGTTTATTGGATCGTTAAAGATTTTCCGAAGAAAAATCTATACCGAATTTTCTACTAATACGTTGGCTACATTGTTGATGCGCGCAATTTTTATGCTTTCTCGGCATCGACTTCTTCACCTTCGAGAATTAGCTTGAAGCTGAATGGTGTGAAAATGTAACCCAAACCTTCGTAGAATTTGCTCATGAATTCGACCCAGTGCAAACGTAGTGTATGCAAGAAGGCGGATAAACCCTCCATCAATACGAGAATACTAACGGAGAGACCAGCCCATGCAGCGAATACAACGAATAGCATAACGGCTCCAACAGCATCCTTTCCGGTTAATCCTTGATTCAACACCATGCTCCAAAGTACTTCAGAAAGCTCTGTAAATGATTAGAGAGAAAAAAATGCGTTAGTGGATTGAATAATAGTAAACTTCATGTGTATTAAACACTTACGTCCGTGAGCTAACGAAAGGGCCCATAAACGCAAATAGGAGGCTGTATGCGAAATTGTACTGAGAATATACTCAATGGTGTGAATTGCTTGATGAATAAATATTTCACTCATTGGCTCATCATCATGACCGCCGTGGCCGCCTTCCTCGTGTCCCGATGGCTTTGGTACCTCAGTTGTTTCTGGAGTCATTTCCATGCCTAGATTAATATCACCATTGTGCTCGACAACTTCACCCTTATTTTTACGTGTACACATTATATAGAATGGTTTGGCCAATAACAACCATGGGACACACAATAGAGCAATGCCGACGAAAGCTTGTTGTATAGACTGCTGCGATTCGAACATAAATTCATTGCAGCCATCTGGTGGTGGTGTATTCTTCAACAACAACATGTTAATGAATAGGATCAATACGGATGGAGCACAAGCGGGTTGATAAATTCTCTCAGTTCCCTCTTCAGCTGTGTACAAAATCCATTTCATGAACATCATGAAGACCATGTAGGAGAAGAGCAAAATTAGGAAGATTATTTCGGGCAAAAATTGGAGAACAATGTTGATTTTCCTCTTGAAGTGAACATGATTAACAACGCTCATGACTACACCAAAGATCATGTGGAGTACTCCAAAAATGATGGACAGTTTCATTTTGTATGAGTTCAAAAAGATAATTTTGTTTGCGCCCATCATCCATAACGGATCCATACCAAACGGATAAACATTTGAGCCATAATTTTCGGTAGGATTCAATGTTAAGTCTGGATTGTCGATCACCGTCGACGTATTATAGTTTACAAACCAAGCAGATCCAAATAAGTTCATGGATTTAGAGAAGATATCATTATAGATGAATCCAGTGTAGATCGAGAATATGCCCATCAAAAGAATAATGTAACGACCACCAAAGAAAATGTTCCAGATTTCACTGTCTGATTTTTTGGCACCCAATCTCTTCTCCCAAATCACCATCCAGGCGGCGAACATTCCCATAATTAAACCGTGACCAATATCACCAAACATAATGGCGAACAAAAATGGGAAAGTGATGATTGTGTACAAAGCTGGGTTTGCTTCACGGTACGAAGCAATACCGTATGCATCGATTAAATTCTGGAAACCCTGGGTAAATTTATTGGTCCGATTGAAAGTCGGTGGTTGTTCATTCGTTTCGATCACATTCAAAAATGATGGAATGGTGGAACCAACCGCAGCCGAACCATCAGATAATGATTTTTGTACAATCGGAAGATCTAGCACTGGAACCCAGCATTCACCAATTAAACACTTTTTCGATACATCCATATTGAACAGATTCAATGTATGATAGATGGCTTTCATCTTTTTAACCATTACAGCCCAATTTGGAAGCTCTTTGGCAACGTGCGTCAAAACACGTAGACGATGATCACGCGTTTGATTCAAAACCATATTTAAATCTTCTAATCGTGTGCGCACACCTTTAATCATATCGCTACGTTCATCCACAGCACTCGGGCACGGATATAGCGAGGCATGAAAACCGGCGCAAATTTTCTTGATACGATTCTTAAGCTGTTCACCCTGGAAAAAAGCGACGAACACGGTTTTGAATAGTGGATTACCAGTTTGTGGATCCTCGAGCGATTCTTCCAATTCAACTTGCCGAAGGAACACATTACCACGTGAAATACGCCACAACATCCGTTCAAAAGCGGGTACACGCTCACGTGCAATCACCCCGGCTACAAATCCTAATCGGCCACGATTTTTTTCAACCTCTTCACCCGCTACAGTACCACGCAATGAATCCAAATTTGGATCATTATCGGTAAAAAATCCTTCGGTCCTTTCAAGCACATTAAGCAATTCAGTCAATTCCAAATAGTTGGATTTTAAATTAACCGCATTCTGGGACAATTCTAAAATTTCATTTTCCGTTTTCTCCAAGTGGGCCTCCAAATTGATGATTTCACGAGGATTTGGTGCACGTGGAACATCACCGATGAGATCGGGTATTTTCACCTCATCCTTAACCACTTCAGCCTCAACGTAACGAATTTTACGTTCAAGTTCAGCGCAACGGCGGACCTCGTTCACAAATTTACGCTGGAATGCGTTAACATCAACGTTGAGCTAAAAAAAAGCAAAAAACAAAAAAATTAGTGAATACTAATTGCTAATTATCATCGCTTTAATTATTATTTATTTTAAATTATCGTTTTGCTTTTTTTTTTTTTGTTTTTGTGTCACAACATGCCCCCTTGACGCAAATGACGTACAATACGATATTTTCAAGGCGAAATTTTTTATCTTAATGTTTTTAATTATAAAGATCAGTCATATCATGTAGTAAATGTATTAATTTACACGAAATATGAATTCAAAATGACTTCTGGTTAGAAGTGGTTATGCTCTTGTTGGATCGAATTTCCTGCCAAAAGTAGACGTCAATGAAGTTGCAGATTATTAAATTTAATATTAAAACTTGCTTGCATGGTAACAAAAATATCCGCTCACTTCAGTGGATGGGATAAAAAATTGTGGGACCAGTGTTTGTTAGAACTTTGATAGGGTTAAAGACAGTGGAGTCTTTTGGGCCAAAATATAAGTAAGGCTTATACCTCTTAAGTTCCAGTATAAAAGGATGGAACTTGTTTTCAATTTCAATAAATTCGATAAAACATTAAAAGTATTGAAGTACTAACAAATGTGGAACCTATTATCAGAATAATGTTATACTCCCGGGACAGACATAAACTTTGCTTTCGAGATTACCGCAGTTTATTGTCGCAATAATCTGTTTGTCTGTCAATGATCGATTCATGTAATTTGAAGTGAAACGTTAATTTAGTTATAAACAAATGTGGAACCTATGTTATGATTGCGTGTCAGCATTTTTTAAATTGAATTGCTCGCTAAGGGATACACCGTGGAACTTAAAATTGTTGGTCTTTATTAAATGAGGCCAACAATTTTGAGGGCCTTGCTTTGAAGTGAATTGTGAGACGAAACCATTTCGTATTATTCAAAACAGTTTTCCTTTTTTAATTATTTGTATTTGTAAGGGTGTTAGAGGGTCGAAATATTGTTGATGTAGCATGTCCGACAGAGAGCAGAGAAAAATCAGAGTGACTACGACAATATGAGCACAACCAAAAGGATAGACGAACGAGGGAGAAGCTGCCCATAATACTGACAAAATAAATCTCTGACTTGGTTTCTCTTAACATCCAGTTCAACATGCAGAACCAATATGCACATTTTAGAATTCACCAAGATGCCGTTTGGTCTCAAAAATATGTTCCAGCTATTTATAAATTAGCGATTCATAATTCAATTTCAGAACGTTACAAAGGTTGATGAAACGATTTTTAATTTAAGACGTTATTCCAAAAATCATGTTTATCAAAATATTTAGGTTTACATTCATATTCTTACATAGATAAATATGTAAATATGGACATAAAAAATATTTAAAATATTCGGCATTAGGTCATACATAGTGACAAATATAAGTTGTTTAATTTATGCTGTTCTATGTAATGGGTATAGATTAGATAAAAACACATCCGCGAAACCTTTTTTTTTTTAATGTTTATTTGACAGTAAAATAATTGTACGCACATATACGTTTTATTGTTTTAGGTATGGAAACATTAGGAATTATGTTAGATTGGGTGCGTTCAGTGCAGTAATTGGTTTCCCCATCACTGGTTTTGAAAACAAAATAATTTGCTACAATAATTGCATTATTTGTTGCCAAAACCACATTGAATAGGTCACTCAATGCTAATGGACACTAATTTTTAGCTAGCGACGGATAGCTCGATTAAAAAAAACGTCACGGAATTCGAATTTCGACGATATCTGCTGCAAACCTTTCCTGTAATGTTGATACTGCTACAGCATTTACTAACAATTTTAAAAGGATCATTGCAGAAAATGGATTTTTACCGGACTAAATTTGTAACTGTGGCGGAACCGGCCTTGTAAACAAAGGATTGCACAAAAAAACAAATGCTGACGTTTTTGAAAATACTGCTGTTGGAAGGAGGGCCATTAAGGGAAGACCGAAGAGTAACCATTATGCCGTGCATAAATGAAACAGAGACGCATAAACTCGATATAATGATGATTGGAAAACCCAAAAATCATCTATGTTTTAAAGATGTCGAAATACCGTTGTATTACAAGTCATCAAAAAATGCTTGGAAAATTTCTGCGCTCTTCAAGGGATCGGTGTGTACTACAACGAACTTTTCATCCCTCAAGTTTCTCGTCACTTGAAAGCATTATTATTGGTAGATAATGCCACCTGCCACGGCACAGCAAACACATTTTCCAACATTGAAAAATGGACGGTTATCTTTTTTCCGCCTAACAATGCCTCCTTGTGGAAAATTATTTTGGAAAATGGTAATTGTGATGAAACTGGTCTCACACAAAGGCTTCCTTTAAAAAAACTAATGTTGCCAATTTCGAAAAAACTGCTGCCGAAAGTAAAGCAATGAAGGAAAGAGTAACACATATGCCTTGCATAAATGCTACCGACACATATAACCTAAAGTTGAAGATAGGGAAAGTAAAGTCATCTTGTTGCTTAAAAAATAACGATACTCCGCTCTATTACAAATATTCTAAAAATATGTGGCAGCCAAGTGTACTTAACGGAATAGCACAAACAAGTATTTGTACCACAAGTAATTTAATAAATAGAGCATGAAAAATTACCATTTAAAGCAACTTTATTAGGGGAAAACGCAAACTACCGGTGATTTTTCTAACTCCGGAACCCTACATTAGTACTGTCACCAACTATTAATTATTTTCATTTGGCGGTGATTAAATTTCTCAGCAGATCCATAATAAATACATCAATATGATAGTACTCAACAGCGGCCAGATTCACTAAAACATCAACACACAATATCATAAAAGCAATTGTCTGTTGAGGCCTGTAAACCAGACAGCTATTGAGGTTAAAAAAAAATCGGCAATAAATAGCCAATTTCCATCCTAATTGGCCATTTTCCAGAACTCTATCCAAAAATCAGTTTAGAATCCCATTTCCATTGAACTTGTCGACTTTCATTATAATCGGTTAAGAAACAGCCAATTCCCCCTACTTGGTCATGTATTCCAGAACTTTGGCCGAATATTGTTTTATAATCTCATTTCCATCACACATTATCAAATTCCACTAAAATCCGTTAAGAAATAGCAAAGTTCCATCCAAATTGGCGAAATTCAGAGAACTTCATATCAATGAAGTTCCATCCTACTTGGATATTCCAGAACTTTATCGAAAAATCATTTTAGAATCTTATTTGGCCATGTTTCAGAACTTTATCCAAAAATCATTTTAGAATCTCATTTCCATAGAATATGTCAAATTCCACTAAAATCCGTTAAGAAAATGAGATAAAAGTGAAAGAGAAGAAGTGTGATTGAAGGACTGTCTGTAAACCTGACTGTCCGCAAAAGCTCAGCCTACGATTTTCTTGGTACATACTTCAGCTTAGAAAACGTTACAATAGCCGGAGAGAAGGGAGGAAAGGTTTATCAGAACCTCCTCACAGAAGCCTTTCCCATCCCTTCTGAACCATCCGTGAAGAAGTGTATAACTTCTGGTTTCAAAACTTCATCCATCAGCCTTTGTTACACAAGGGATGGGTATAAATCGTATGACGGTACATGCTGCCAACTGTTTTCCAAGAAGTCTAAAATAGTCAGATGTAGCAGTGTCTCTAGTGCCTGGGTGCTAATCCACAGGGAGACTAAACTTTTATCAATAGCTTTTGATTGGCAGTTTTTTCCAGAGCAGACCTCCAGACTATTGCGGTATAGATCCAGTGTATGATGTGGGGGTCCAGCTCCATCCTTTCCCAAAGGCACTTTTGCAAGCGCTATCGTAGCCTTCTTGAACGCTTCCATAGAATATTAGGCTTCCTATAATTTGCTGTCCAAAGCAAGACCCAGATACGTTCGCTCCGAACACTAGGCTTACAAAAATATTTCTGTTTGTGAAAATCTCCGCTACCGAACACTAAATTTTTTTTTTCACCTTTTTATTTATATCTCAATAACGGATAAACGGTCGTTAATGAGAGTAAAAACATTACACACACAGCTTTGCAAAAAATTCCCGCCGTTAAATTTGAGAGAAACTTAAAAAATAATGAGATTTTTCTCGTCTTTGGGTCGCTATGTGTTATGCTATATTTCACATCTCGATTACGGCTGAACAGTCATTAATTAGGACGGTACCTTTATAAAAGTATTTTTATGAGATATTCAAAGATCAATGAGATTTTTTTGATTTTAAAGTTGTCATGCATTGTGAAATTATTTATATCTCGATAATGGCTAAATAATTTGTAATTATGAAAATCGTCACCGTTATACACTGCGCCAATTAAAAAACGGAACAGAAATTTTCTTCGAAAAAATACCCAGATTTGAACCCTTGTATCTTGGTGAAATAACACCTTTCAGAAAAAAATTTTTGTTTCTAGTTGAAGGAAATTTTGTTTTCTTTTCGATACTGAAACCCGTTTTATTTTATTTTGTTTTTTTATGACATTTTTGAGTAAAACAAAACGTGTCTAAAAAAAAAAAAATTTGCTGCTGTTTGAAACTGTAAACGAACTTGCCCGATATTTCATTCAAAAATCCAAATCCGCCATTTTATAGAGAATTTAGAAACCTTACAAAATGATACTAGGAAAATTTCTGTGCGGCCACTCCTTGTCGAGTTATTGAAGTTTTAGAGAAAACGTATCAAAAAGCGTAGAAGTAAATTTTTTTTATCTTGTAAACTTAGCCCTCTACGATAAAACGTTAAGTCACTTTAACACTAAAACTTTAACACACTAAAACTTCAATAACTTGACAAGGAGTGGTCACACAGAAATTTTCCTAGTATCATTTTGTAAGGTTTCTAAATTCTCTATAAAATGGCGGATTTGGATTTTTGAATGAAATATCGGGCAAGTTCGTTTACAGTTTCAAACAGCAGCAAATTTTTTTTTTTTTTAGACACGTTTTGTTTTACTCAAAAATGTCATAAAAAAACAAAATAAAATAAAACGGGTTTCAGTATCGAAAAGAAAACAAAATTTCCTTCAACTAGAAACAAAAATTTTTTTTTGAAAGGCGTTATTTCACCAAGATACAAGGGTTCAAATCTGGGTATTTTTTCGAAGAAAATTTCTGTTCCGTTTTTTAATTGGCGCAGTGTAGTAGAATATTAAAAATATTACGAGATTTTCCACGATTTAACTTCAATGTTAGCTGTATTTCAGATATATTAGCGAAAAACTTAAATTACATTTTTTCGCCTAAATCTACTTAAATCTAGGATTTTTTCCTAAAGCAACTTTTTCTTGGATTTTGGCTTTTTCTCGACTAGACGCCTGCAATAAATAGTAAGCCAATGGGAAAAATGTTTGCTTTACGTATTACTTAATTTAAATTATAATTGCTCAAATCGAATGTAATGTTTCCTACCACTATGTGATGCTCTATGTTAATGTCGTTACCTTCTGAGAAATGATATTAATATTTCGAACGAAATACTACGAATAACAACAAAATTATTATGACTACCACTACCCTCATAACACAGTAATAAATATCAAAGGTGTGCTCCATTGAAAAAGTTTCTACGAAAAACATTCAATTTTGAAATTATCAGGGAAATCCCTATAGCCTATACATATTTTTAGTATACGTTACGATAAATGTGGTTTTATTTTGGAAAACTTAAATCATCTGCAATTGTATGCAATCCAACCGATAATATCAAAGACGTCGAAAATCTCGAATAAAACTAAACATTATGCGAACGATTCAACGCTATGAAAATTATTACGCCTTGAAGAAAACATCGAATAAAATTTGAAGTCTTAATTAATGCGAAATATACTCAAAAGTGTCAAAATTTCACAGTATAAATCTTCAAAATTCTATAAAAAACTATCAATGCCGAATCCGTATAAGCTTGTAAAACCAAAGGAAATCAAAACTTGATTTTCTCCAATAATTTTGATAATTTTAATCTGTAGATTTATGCTCCCACAACTCAAAGCTAAGCGCAAAGTATTGGCTTGCTAAATTTGAATAAATCTCAAAACCTATAGGACATTTAGAATAGGGTGACAGATTTTTTTAAAATTAAAAATTATACTGGCTATATTTAATCTAAAAATAATTTTAGGATCCTACTTCCAGAGTACCTATCGAATTTCATCATAATCGGTTGAGAAATAGGCCAAGTTTCATCCTACTTGGCCATATTGCAGAACTTTATTCAAAAATCATTCTAGAAGCCCATTTCCATCGCATATGTCAAATTCCACTAAAATCCACTAAAATAATTTGCTTAAGGTTGAATTTGAATTGTAAAACCTATATTTTGTAGTTTTCGAAATATTAGTGGAAACCCACATTTTTGCATCCAAATGTCGAATTTTCTCCATTTCCGCCTCTTGGACGGGTGCGTTAAGTCTTTTTCCTACGTTGTACGTTAAATAGCTACTTAAATCCAGAATTCGAGGCTAAAGCAGCTTTTTTCTTTCTGTTCCCCTCTACTAGATAACTCAAATTCTAGGTTCGTGAACAGTACGCGAATAGAGCTCTCATTAATTTTGCTGTCACCTTCCTTTTCATTGATTTTTTTTTTACGATATTTAATGGAAATGTTCAATTTTTTTCATTTTGAATATAAAATCTGTGAAAATAGCGGTCCCCAATTGAAATTTTTTGTTACAGATCGATAATTGTTTCCTTTTTCCTAAAACCGATGTTGTTCCACAAGTTTGGATGGTTTTCGATAAGTTATGAAATTTCTTGTAATTATTCCCAAAGTATCTACTGAAGATTGCAAAATAATACCAAATTATTCGCATATAGTAGAATCCCTTTATTACCCCAGAATTGTCATTTTAGGGATCAATTCAAATTTTTCAAACCAATCCTTTATCTAACCCCAAATCAACTCTTAAATAATTCCCCAACCGAGCAACTCACTTAACCCCAACGAAAGCTAACTAAACCCTAACTAAACTTCAACTAAACTTAGCTCGAACCAAATCTCAACCCTCTAGTCAAATTTACACAGAATGGTCAACCCATCCCCAAAATCAACTCGATTGGAAAGCTACAGACGTGTATAAACTCAACTCAATCTATTTCCCACTAAACTCTAAGCTCGAGCCCAAATTAATCCCTAGCTCAACTTCAACTCAAACTCCATTCAACTCTAAGTCGACTTCAAACCAAGCCAACCCTAAACTCAACCATAACTCAACCCCAATTGAACCTTTAATTCAACCCCAAGTCAACAATCCAACGTAAGCCACACTTAACGTTCCACTCAAACCCAAAATCAACACGGTTCGAAACCTACATGCGAATATAAACTCAATTTATTGTAATTTTCACTATAACCACCGACTCAACCCACAAATCAATCCCTAACTAAACTTCAACTCAACACTCTACTCAACAACTCTACTGTCAACGCAACCCTCAACTTAACGCACAGCTCAATCATCAGATCAACACGATCCGAAAAATTACATGCGTACATGAACTTAACTTCCAACACAATATCAACTTAATCCTAAACTTAAATTTCAACTCAAATCAACGCGACTCAAAAAGCTACATTCGTACATGAAGTCAATTCAAAACAACTCAAGCTAAGTACCAACTCAATCCTTAACTCAAATAAATTCCTAACAAAACTCACAAAGGCAACCCAACTCAACCACAAACCAGACGCCCTACTCAATCTTCAAACCAGCGTTATGCAATAAACTATCTGGTTACCGGGGTTACCGGGCAAATGCCGCTTTTACGAATGCCACGTACCATCATACAATCGTACCATCGTACAATCGCCATCATACCATCATGCCATTTTATCGTCCAACATTATGTATAACATCGAATCATCATACCATTAATCAATCATTCATTAAACCATCATACTATCATATTGTACCATCGTATCATCATAGCATTATACCATCATACCATTATACCATTGTACCATCATACCATCACATAGTTTTATAGTTCACATTGAACCTTTCATATTTCAAATTGAACCTTTAACAAATTATATATGAATGGCCAATTAGAAAGGAACTTGGCTATTTTTAACCGATTATGATGAATTTTGAAGTTTCCAACGAACAGAAGGAAATGTGACCTAAAAATTATTTTTAGAGAGGTGGTGCGGAATGTTGTCTTCTATAATGTTGTCTATTTAGGTTTCTGCGAATCATGTGGCTGTTGAGGTTTCTTTGAGACAGTAGCCGTTTTCCAATGGGCAAAATTTGCTACTTGGAAGTACTTGCGAGTAGATACCCAATGGAACGAGAAATTGAGTGATACAAGTAAAACACAGCCTTCTGTTTAGTTGTTTTTTTGTCTTTTGTAAAGTTGTAGTAATGGCAATATTTAAAATTAGATTGAAATATGACAAAAAAAATTGATGTGTAATGAAAGGAAAGCATTGATATTTACCGCATTGATATTTAAATCCGTTTTTCTTAAAAATAATCCAATATCAACAGCAAAATAATTTTGTATTAATTTTGACATTTCACATCACCAAAAAATAAAAAAACTCGAACGTAATAAGAAACTCTCGGAAAAAAATCGAAAAAGGTCTAAAAGCCATCTATTGGAATTTTTGCAACTAAAATCCACCTAGCGCAAATTTTATACGTAACTATTTCTGTTTTTTACACCATCGTATGAGCATGGGTAATTGTGAGTAGGTGCAAGTACTTGCGAGTAGTTTGCTTTCGCCAATGGAAAACGCTTAATGTAAACATAATTCAGTTAGCCACTTTTCTTGCCAATCCTTCGCTTTAAACTTTGCGTTATGTTTCCTAAGTATTTGCTGTCAGAGCGGTAAGTTTAGAAAAATATAGTATGTGGCGGACACGCACCGCAGTATTGAAACTACTAACGGTAGTAGAGTTACGGAATTTGAAATATTATTGTAAATCCTCATTCGCAATCTCGAATTTCACTAAAATCGATTAAGGGATATCAAAGTTCCATCCTACTTGGCCAAATTCCAGAGGGGCTATTCCTGAATACGATGCGAATACGTAAATATAAAATTCTTGTTTGAATTGAATCATATTCCCTTGCGTTTCTTATTTAAATCAAATTCGAACCTTATAAATTCGAATTCGTATCGTATTCAGGAAAAGCTCCCCAGAACTTTATCTAAAAATAATTTTATGGAATGGGGATGTTAAATTTCACTAAAATCCATTAAGAAATAGATAAGTTCCATTCTAATTGGACATTCATATAATTTTCCAAAAATTCTAAACTGCTCACTAAACACTAATCCTACCCGAATAAAGTTTTTAAACTGCTCACTAAACACTAATCCTACCCGAACTCAACCCCAATTTAACCCGCAAACCGCCCCCAACTTAACCCTTAACCCAACCGAAACCTCTCTTTCAACTCAATCTTCAAACCTGCATATATAAAATTTGGTTAACTGCTCACTTTATCTTAACCCAACCCCAACTCAACTTCAACTGAACCCGCAAATCGACCCCTAACTTAACCTTCAGCTCAACCTTAAATTCAATGCCCAACCCAATATTTGAACCAGCATACTATATATAAAAAATTTATTAAATATTTCTATAACCCGGTGTTTTGGGTCAGTTCGTATGGCAGGTACCCGACCATAGAAACAGATTAGCAAAAAAAACTAAATCGTACAATCTGCACTCGAGATACCATGGGTACAGACATCCAGACATACGGACGGACATTTTTTGTTGTTGTTTTTTTTTGACTCAGGGACTTTCAAAACGTCGAGATAAGTGGGTTTTGGACCAACCAAATTTTTCGTCATTTTTGACAGGATTTCAATACTTTGGTTAGACCGAAATAATAAGCAGATCAAATGCGGAATGGCGGTTTACTAAAAAAATGGCAGAGCAACTTTTTTTACTTTTTTATCAAACGTTGGTCTTCCCGTGATTTGAATGTCTTTTATAAAGCTACTCACTTTACCTTCAAGGGCGACAAAACTTTGCCAGTTGCGCTCTTTACTGAGTTACGGTACTCTCCTATTTGCAATCATTCGATTTCATAATTTTGAGCATTCTGCGGTTTTTCTTGGTTTGACAAATTTAACCATCACAGTAGGGGGCCTGGCCCCTAGCACCAGTTTCTCGCTTTTAGTTGGCGTGGGCATGCCTAAGTTAAATATTTTTATTTTCATCAGAAAATCGAAAAGATTTAATAGTCTAAGAGACAGCTGGTTATTACAATAACAATATAAATTTGTGACTGGCAATAATTTTGACAAAATTCAAATATGTTAAATTTGCTAACAAAATAATGTCATTTGATATTTGGAAGATATTTTGGCGAGAACATGAAATATCAATGCATGACGATTCCAGCAGTAGAAAATGGAGACATTACCAGATTCAAACACACAAGTCATGAATTGTTGCTCCCTGGCGTCATTTTCTTATAAAATGCTATCTAATCTATAACCTTCTGAATGTAAAAATATTTCTACAAGACCATGTTCGCAGTCGTTTGAATTTGCCAGACAGGTTGACTGCAAATTCCTCTTGTATTCATATTTATTTTTCTTGTCATATAGCACCACCAGTTTCAGACATAGAGTAGATCACCCCCTATCGACTGCTGGAATTATTTTGTACCGCATTTTCATAAGTTTCACAAATATTCCTCCTAATTCTCATAAAAAGTGATCTTTGTCGCATATTTGATATGTTTGGACTGATGAAACCTGTTAAAATGACTGTTACTTTCCAACGGAAGTGTCAATTCGGATATTCTACCAAGTTTTAAGAAACCTCATTTAAAAATATCTTTAATTGAAAATTGATTCGACTGTTTAGATCTTTGTTTCAAAATAACATAGATTTCGATGACAATTATTGTCTTTGTATGTTAATTACTTATTTAGACTTAGCCAACGATGTTGAAACGTCCATTACCAGACACAGAATTGAACATCTAAATTGGTAAACAGAAGGAACCCAGAATGAAGGCATATTCGAAATATTTGAACTGAGATTTGTACTAAAGAACAAGAGCATGCTTGTTTACAATCGAATTAATTTTTCTGTTTCCCTATTGATTCCAAAAAATTCTCAAAAACTAACGAAACGTCCACTGAATTTCATAAAACAAAAGCAGGCAAACCAAGGCGTAAACAGGATGCACCAGCCAAAGTGTGGAGGGTACTAAGTATTTATGCTCGAGTATGCGAGCAGTGTTATAACCTGATTCTGAAGTAGAAATTCTGGACAAGAATGAGTGTCCAAACGATCCAGCATAAGTCCAAACTCATCAAAGCTTGATCAGATATCCAAATTATTTATTTCAATTTTTTTTCTCAATACTGGGGGAATACAATTCCCTCAAGATCAAGACCATTTGCCGGACAAATTTAACATTGCAATTTTATTTCGATAAGAACATAACGAAACAAAATTTGAAAAACAATTTAGAATTTGCTATTTGTGTTGAAAAATGGAGATGTGGCATATACACGACCTTCTTTTACGGAATTTTGAGAGATTTATTAAAGAAATGTATTAATTAATAGTTTTTCTGTAAATCTTATATTATTTGAGAGAATTGCCGATTTGTAGACCGATTTCACAAACTTCCCTGGGACCAAAATTTGTCAAAAACACCAATATGAAGTTTCAGTTCGTTTGGTTAAACCATCTAAGCTGTAAATATGTGACAAACAAACCGATAGATAAAAAAAAATCGGGAACAGGAAGATGAGGAAGCAATTCGGATTAACATAATGCTTCCAATTTCCCCACTGCAATCTTAGCAATTTTCCTTTAATTCGTGCTCAATTCACGATGATTTCTTGGGAATCCCCTCAAAAAATGATGTTTCTCCGTCGTCCGATTTTTTAGAGTTAATTATTTTCCATTATTTTCTAATTCTTGGAAGCCGCCTTTAGTCTATTGATATATTCAAAATACTTTTATCAATTTTAAGCAATCTTCAGTATTGCATGCTTTAGGTTTTGCTTTTCGCTATATTATTACTCGGAAATGGAAAGAGCTACCTAACACCGTTATATAGTTGAACTAGCTGAGCCCGGTCCGCCTTGCTAGCTCCAAGAAAGTCTTTTGTGTTGTATCATTATTTCGTTCGATATAGTAGATATCCACCATTGCCTGTAATTGTTTCTGGAATCAATTGTCGTGGATATCGTTTACAGCACTTGCCATCAATCATATATGATGAATGTACATATATTAAGTGTCTCACATGGGCCATGTATTTTAGCAGAATTGACAAGAAAATATATCTTTAGAAATTTGTGTTGTTCATCAGGAATGAGCATAATGAACCAGCAATTTGATATATTTGACCTTGCACTTTAAATGTTAAAGGGCTTTGCCCGCATGGAATTCAGTTTGTGACTATAAGAGTATGTATCAGTAAAAAATCAATATATAAATTTACCTAGATACGAAATAACGAGACAAATTTACTTAGATACGAAATAACACACTTTCTTAGGGCCAGCAGAGCGAACCGGGCTCACCTAGTTTTGTTTCTTAAAAATAAATGAAGAGGAAAACTTAGAAATGAGTTTTGAGAAATTTATTAGTAAAAAGAACCTGCTAGCAGACAATAATGAGGTAACTGCGCAAATATTTCAGTCACCATTTCATCAATGCAAAGTGGTATTAAAAATTACTTTCACGTCGCTCAACCATTAATCCACATATTTAACGAAAAATATTCATAATTTATACAAACACGTCTAATCACATTGCGCCATATAGATTATAGATTGGCAATCGGTTAATACCTACTAAACAAAACAATATAGCAGGCAATATATAATCTATTTATCACGAGTTGACCACTGTATTTTGTATTTGTGACATAGTGCACTACTAACATATATAAAAACGTCGCCTCTAGAGGTCGAACCAAAAATAAGAAATAGAAGTTATTAAGAGATAGAAATTAAGCGGTTATTGACGCACACAATAAAACTAGTTTGTTGTCAATCGCAAGCCCAATAAACATGTAAAATATGTAAACAAATACCTACGCTAATAAATTTAATAATTATTTTAATACACGCAGGTTATCAAGATACACAAAAAAAACGTGACTGGCCTTATTAACAGACTCGATATTGACTGTACATAAAGTTCTGTGCTGTTGTCGTCTTATACATTTTCAAGGTAGATACAGATGTATTTTTTTTTTTTTTTTTTGTATGCCGACAATCACAAAACTATATATTTTTTGCTGTTATCAATTACTCATTTTGCGGACTGACTAATGGAGTATATACTATGTGAGTGGCGGCGGGGCGAAGTGCACACAAGAACTTTAATTACCGGAAAACATAACAAATTATTGTTTTTTTTTTTAATTAGTTTATTAATTATATTTATATAATGTAAATATATACTTACATCACGAAATTGTACACAACCAGTTTCACCTAATTCCGAAACCGATGAATATGCGGCTTCAGGCTGTATAAACATTTGGCACAGTGCCATCTCTTCACTGCGAAACATCGACCCCATATTGGCGTTTGGGGGATAATTTTCTCCAGGCGATACTAAAAACAAACAAAAAATCACAAAATTATTACACAGTCACAAAACTAATTATTATTTAGTTAAAAGGGCACACAAATCACACACTTTTTGAATATTTGGTACGTGAAGCTACGCTTGTTTGACTCATTTTGAATATTTGTTTATGTATTATTGTGTATAATAATTAAATAATAAGCACTAGTAACTAATATTCGAATATTTAAAACTAAATTTAATCACAACCGCATAATCATTGCACCATCACACACTAAATATCTATCTATCTACAACACACAACACGATCGTTCGCAAGCTCACAAAATAATGAAGTCTTGGGATATACAAAACAGTTTACAAAAAAAAAAAAAAAAAATTAATTTTCTTTTATATCGCCTTGTCTTGTGTTGTTATTATGATGATATTCTGGTTCTCGAAAACACAAAAAAAAAAAAAAAACGATCGTTTCCCAACAATAAAATATATTTCTGTTAACAACAACACATATATACACACGATCTTAAATTATTTATCGAATTTTGTTTTGTTTTATTTATTTAATTTGTTTTTATTAAAACCACAAAAATATTTTTGAAATTTATTTATTTTTTTGTTATATAAACCAGAGACTCGATCGGACGCTCGCATGTAACTAAGCGCGCGCGCGCATACGATCATACCAACTTTCTTATATTGACTAACTATATTGTTGTAAACTATTGTGCGTTTCTCGCTTATACAAAAAGGTGTAAAATAAACGTAATAAAACTTTTACAATTGTTATAAATTGTTTTATATTTGATTAGAATTCATAATATTGCTTTTAGTCTATATAATAATGTAGTTTGGAATTTGATAAAAATAATTCGCGACGATCATTAAATACTGTAATACGATATTTTAAGAATATCGATGTCTAATGTCTACATAAATAATTTTGCGTTAAAAAAGAGTTTTTTGAGTTCACGCGGAATCTTATCAATTAACATGAATTTCAAGTGGTTGTCACATAAGTATGTTGATAGACCGTTTTATTATTTTAGCTGTTGTGTCAACAGGTTTTTATTTTTTATTGCTATTATTACTTTGATGTAATTTTATTGCACCGAACTATTTTTTGTTCGTTAAGTTTACTCAAACTACAGTTAAACTATTCAACATGCAGAGAGATCGTGTTATTTATTGTAGTTTTGCAAATTAAAGCTCAAAGACCAAATTAGTCATAGATAGGGGCTTTCCCGTATAATTATTTCTGAAGATTTTCACTTAGACGTGATCACACTTATGATCTTTGTTAAAATTTAGTATTTGCAAATTTTTAAATCTTGTAAAAGGTCGCTCCGTTCCTAATCTAAATCATAATAAAGCTTTAAAAATGCAAATTAATTTCTCAAAACCAAACTTTTAACTACCTCATGCAGTAAAATTTAAATGTATGATCTAACATTTTTATCTAAATCGATTGTATGTAGCAAAATGTTATTTGACATTTTCGTGATCGTTCAATAAATATTATCGCAAGAGAATTATTTACAAAACAAGATATATGTAGTGTACAACAATAAAAAAAAAATCAACGTTCTCCACGTGTTTTCTATACATATTCAAGGTCAGTCAAAGGTGGACTCGTGATTCGCGTGCAAACGGTTTAAACTGATGATTTACGTGACCATCAGAGTTCCTAATAAGTTTATTCTATTCTGCAATGTCTTAATCAAAATTTTATTTGTGATCTTTAAATTATTAGATCTACAGATGATGTTAATATTCGAACCTAACAATATTGTGCTTGAATAGACAAATTTACAATGTTATAGTTACGCTAAAATTATACCAAACACGAATTCATATCTTTATATTTTATTTAGCCCGTTCCACTGAGTGAATTTTGATGCCAACTGACGTCAAACCGTAAAAAGAACACCCAAATATTTTTTTTTAGCTATAGAAATTATCATGAGTTTGAACCTTTAAATTTGTAGTAATTCTGATTTGCAGTGAATTTTGCCAATCATTCAAAACATAAAGATAAAATGAAATGTTTGTAAATTTAAGTGAGTAATACGGTCCGGAAATACCTAGTCATCGGTATAATTATACACCTAACAAATACTATACTTGGAAGAAAAAAAATTGGTTTAATTGATTTTATCGGCGTTTATTTGATTGATTAAATAAATTTGTTGTCTAATCTGATTGAACTTATACTCGTATATATATTCTTGTATTACTTACAAGCACTGAAACTCTATCGAAAACCAATGGAAATGATGTTACAAGATCATGCACGGAAAAAACTAGAGTTGTTACCACGAAGAAAACGGATTTTTAATTGAAGAAAATGTACTTTTTCTCCATTTAAAAGCTAATTTTCTTATTTCTTTCGCGTTTTTCTTCATGTAAGATTTGTGTTTCTTGAAATGACAAAAAAATTATTGAGTTAAAATTTGTTGCTTAATTGTAATCTGAGATTTAGTTTCTTGCATCTATAACTGCTCAAAATTCTTGATTGAAGAAAAAAAAATAACGAAAATACGATTGTAACGTTTTCAATTTTTCTTGCATCTAGAAATTGACTGTTTTCTCACACTATATTGTTCAATTTCCTTGGAATTGGTTATTTTAAAAATAAAAAAATTTCTTGATCAACACAAATGCAATTTCTTGATTCAAGAAACTATTGAAATGTTAAGATAAGATTGAATTTTTCTTAAATCTAGAAATAGAACCTTTTCTCAAAATATAGGTGTTATCCAATTTTCTTGAAATCATCCATTTTAAAAATTTAATACATTATATTGAAATAAATAAATGAATTTCATAAAAGCATTTTTACATGGAAAAAAATAAACTGGTCCTCAGCTAAGAAAACGGACTTTTAATTCAAGAAAATGTACTTTTTCTTGATTTAAAAGCTAATTTTCTTATTTCTATCGAGTTATTCTTCATGTAAGAATTGTGTTTCTTGAAATGAAGAAAAAATCGAAAGAAATAAGAAAATTAGGTTTTAAATCAAGCAAAAGTACATTTTCTTGAATTAAAAGTTCGTTTTCTTAGCTGAGGACCAGTTTATTTTTTTCCGTGTATGTTTTAATTCAAATTTAATTATTTATGGTTTGCAAACATTTGTGGAGAGTCTTTGTTCTTTTTTATAGCTGAAATAATTGGGTTACAATACACAACTAAGTTGGGTGTCTAGAAATTTGATTAGCCGGTATACTAGCATGGTTCAGAATATGGAATAATTTGGAAAATATAGTACAGCATTCCGAATAATTTAGATTATTTTTAATTAGGTGGCACAACAAGGAAAAATTTATTCTATCTTTCGAAACAACTAATTTTTCTATATTATTCTTGAACTGAGAAAGAACCTTCAATTGAAGAAACTATTCCCTAATAAATTCTATTAACAAGAAAACTATGATTTTACGTCTCTCAGGACAAGAAAACATTTTCTTCTCTTAAACGATCTTATTTAAAAATCGCATTTTTCATTTGAATAAAAATTTCTTAATCTGAGAAAATATTTTTAATACAAGAAATTATTTCATAATATGAAAAGCTTGTTTCTCAGAACAATAGAATAAAGTATTTCAACTAAGTAAGCCTTTCTTGAGACGAAAAATTATTGTTAAATTGTTATAATTGTATGTATTATATACCATTATATAATGGATGTTCGTACCAAAAAAAGCATTCTATCGCAAACCTTAAACAGTGAAAAACGTAAAATTTTTTTGTGATTTTGAAAGTGGGATTTTGTGAAAATTTTCGTTTATTAAAAGTGAACAAACGTAGATTTTTTAAACGGTGGTGTTTCAACTTCAAAGTGGTGTAAAGTGAAAACAGAAAAAGGATTTCTGGAAACATTTAAAAATGTTTTTAATATTTTCTCCCGCCTTGCTCGATACTCAAATGTCTCAGGTGTTCAAAACATATGTAGGTAAGTATTTCTGTTATAAAATACAAAAGAATTACTTTAAAAAAATCCTATTTCCTGTTTTACAGAAGAAAAAACTGCTAAAAATTATTGGGATTAATTATGTTGGCACAGAAGAAGGCAAAATATGAATTTATTAAATGTAAAGAAAACAAATCTAACACATTTAAACATTTGATTTACACTTCCAAATGGAATTAAAATATTTAAACCAAATTTATTATCTATTTAAAATCTACAAAATTTTTTGATATAGTGATACTTTTTGTAATAATGTTTGATAATTAAATTCTTAGTTAAAAAACAAAAATTGAAAGTCTGAACTTAACATTATATTACAATGATTCTAAGCTTAGTTCTAAGTGACAATTATTTATAAAATTATAATTATTTATATTTAAATATAATGAAACAAATAATAATCGAAATTATCAAATTTGAATTTAAATATTTTCTGTATCTGATGGTGGAATAAAAAAACACAAAAATAAATTTTCATTGTTTGTATTATTTTAAACAACCATTTCACAAATCGAAGAAATATTTCTAAAACGAAGAAATATTGCGTAACCACACCTGAAGAAATATTGTATTGTCACAAGAAAAGTGTTCCTCTAGTGAAGAATATTCAAGTTCCCTGGAAGAAGAAAACCGATGCATACAAGAAAATCCAAACAATAGATTTATAAATTGTTTTCTATAGTCAAGAAATAGCAAGTTTCTTATAAGAAATAAACGGATGCATACAAGAAAATCCAAACAATAGATTGGTAAATTTTTACTCTATTCAAAAAAATATGTGTTTTCCAGCAAGAAAATATCTGTTTATTTACAGAAAATGCTACTTAAATAAAGAAACTAGATTTCTCACCATAAAAATTTCTAGTTTTCAATCAAAAGAATCGGTTTCTACAAACAAACCGATTTTGTTAAACTTAAGAAATAAGAATTAACCATGAAGAAAACCATATTCTCTGTGTAATCACGTTTTCTTGTATCAAGAATTTAGTTTTCTCATATCAAACAATTAAAGATTATTTTAATATTTTATTTGAATTTCAAATTTAGAAACGTAAAGTTTGTGGTGAGAAAAATTTCGTTTAGCTGAAAAATGATGTACAAATTTTCTTGAACTAATCCGTTTTTTCTTCATATTAGAAATTATTTTTGCCGTGTTTCACCCCCTTCCTTTCGAATATGAAAGTGAATGTCAAGTGAAACTTACTTCAAACCTGGGGTGACATGTTGTACCATCACTTTCGATTCATTTTCGATTGTGTTTTGTCTCTTGTAACAAGAACAAAATTGTACGCTATTTTCTTCTTTCATTACAGTTTTTGTAATGCGATTTCAGCCTTCTGTATACTTTTCCTTTTCTTCACATCGATAAAATATCGCAAACAAAATTTTTTGTGATAGAGTGATGCATGAAAGTAGAAATAGAATGTTGGTTTATTTGAGCAAGCTGAGATAGCTTTAGAAAAAGCATAATTCAAAATGCGAAATAGAGTACAATTTTGCTCTTGTTACAAGAGACAAAGCACTATCGAAAACGAATCGAAAGTGATGGTACAACATGTCACTCCAGTTTTAACAAATAATTTGTCTATTCAAAGACACTTTGATGTATGAAAAGTCGTAATTTAGTTTAGTTTGGAATTTATAATTACGGGCACAATATGTTTCAGAGATACTAGTATCATATTTAAATAACTGGATGAACTAATTATCAATTTAGTTTATTCGGTGATTTAGCAAAAAAAGCAGGTGGGGCCAAAGCCGGGGCCGACGATCTTTGGTTTATGTCAGCGGGTCGCTTTTAGTGTAAAGTAAAATTTTAATACAAAACAGACACTGAATGGTACATAATATTTATTTCGATTAATATTCGATGAAAATTTTGTTTAACAGTGGTCTGTGATATAAGAAATAAGATACATACGTATCTTCAGCTCTCTGTTGAACCAAAGTCGATCACAAACGATGCAAGATAGAACAAATGGATAGACCAAACTAACTGTCTTACACCGCATCACTTCGACTGATAGTTTTGTCCCTCAGTTCGGAGAAGTCTTCGACAGATGTATCTTCACTCGTTATGTCTATTGGTTTGGTACAGGTGCAGTAGCGGTAAAAGTGCTCGCTGCGTCGGCGTCGTTCCCTAAGCGTGCTGTGCCAGCTTTGCGATTCTCTCGGCGCCGGACATTGGGGTACCTCTGCATGGGCTATAGCCTCCTCTTTCCAACGATAGGCGTGAATTATATTTTAGACTGGCTCTTGCGCGGACTGAGGCTGACATATCATATTACAATACTTATTTTATAGGCTTATTTTTATTTGTACGTATAAATATTGTCTAAAATACATTTATTATTGCTTAAATCGCACGAGACGCAAACTAGAAATTGTATCAGCGAGCTGATTATATAAGTTAAATAATGACACCGCACTTACGTCTGTACGACTAATAGTTTGGGAATTATTAAGGCAAAACGATAGAAGCCTTTTCGTTCCGGTTAACATTTCTGCCCTGGTTTCACGTCAAAAAAATCGGTTTCACTTTCAGGCAAACAGTATTAGTATTAATAATTTTTCTTCCATTGGATTACGAAAACTAACCAACTGTAAGGAGGTGTTGTAATTCCTTCCTCCTAAAGAGATGTTGTAATTTTTTTGACACGCATTCACGAAGAAAATATGAATCGGAATCTTTGAAACAGGATAAGAGGTAGCTTTGCTTTATTGTTCCATAGTCAATTACTATTTTAATAGACATAACTAGTAGAAGTATTTTAGAGTGCCCATTCTAAAAAAAACATGAAAATGGCATTGGCAATATCCAAATCAAGAGGAAGTAATTTTTAATAAGCTGGTATCTATTCATGTTTACAAACAATATTTAATGTGTAAATATAAGATTCAATAATGCATACTTTGCTTTTTAGACCCTAGTGGTATAGTCAAACCATTAGTCAAGGATAATAAAATCTAAACTTCATTCGATATTCAAGAAAATACGTCGCTGGAGCCGATTGTATGCCATGACACAAGCTTAGCTTTAAGTTCAGAAACGGATTCATATATATAAATGATGCTACTAATATTGACGATAATGAAATTGATAACGCTAAATGAGATGCTTATGAAAATGATGATGTGATTATATTATGATTGACCAAAATTATATATACATATGCAGATATTGAACAAATGGCGCTATTGAAAATAATTTAGAAAATGAAAATTAACCGCGACCTAAAACGAGATATTGTCGTCTCAGGACTAGAGTACGCTAACCATCAAATTGCCATTTTTCGGGCTTTGATAGTTTCTGAGGTTTTAAACCATCCTATTTCGTTTGCAGACTACCCATTCCTGAGGGAACTGGTTTTGTGTTTTCCGTTATCCGCCATGCCGTAATGACCTCGAACACTTATTTAATTTTCATTTTTCCCAAAATAGTGATTTTGTCGCTTAGCGTACTCTAGTCCCGAGATAACGAAGAAAATGTTCACAAAATCAGCATAATCGAGGGAAACCATTCGAAACAAAAACTCAAAGACCCTCAAAGAACCTCTTCAAAAATGCGGCTTCCGGTTAAAATCATTCAAGGTGATACGGATCAGCTTTTAGGAGTTCCTATACTTTCTTCCGAAACAGGACTAAAGGTGGCTGTTACTGATTTTGAATTAGTAACGGAATGGAATATTAAAAATTCAGTACAAGATTTTTGTTTCAATACCACCAACGTCAATACTGGCAAATTAGAAGCTGTAGAAGCTTTGAACGATGTCTTGAGTGATATTTAAACATTTTGTTTTAACGGATTAAAACAAGAATTTGTAAGGGGTCTACATTTATCATACGTTTTCCTAGGAGGAACACCAACTTCTTCATTTTATGTGCCAGAGTAGCACATGTAAGATGGATGGCAAAAGCCTTAGATTGTTTAGAAATATTTTTTTAGAGACCAGTTTAAACTAACAACAAACGAAGAAAATCCATTAAGCGCATTCTACATTTTTATAATTCGATTTTACAGTCAAGTTTGGTTTAGATGTCCAATAGCTGTTGAAGTTACCTATCCAGATCTTAAATTTCTTCTTAAAATTTTCTTTTAAAAAATGTGTGGTCAGTGATAGGTACCACTACCTATCGGGTGACATTCGATGATAAAGAAGTACTGACTGATCACAGACGCGTTCATGTTACAGTATCAGACATTATTCAAAACTATAGGTTTAAACCATTAAAGACAATTTAATATTTCGTTAGTATTCCTGGATCATGATCCATCAACTTCAATGACCTGGAACGATTTCAAAGCAGGAATGGACGTCTTTTCTTAATTAAAAGTTGTTAATGTCATAGCGGAAAGAGCTGTTCGATTGATGAAACAATTTAGCACAATTCTGACACGAGAAGAGAAAGAAAAACTGTAATTTGTAACTAATTACCGCAAAAGATTTCCGTCACATACAAAATCAACGCTAACCTTAAATTAATTTCACAACTAAATTACGCAAATATATCCTTTAGAAAAACTATGTAAATAAGCGAAATGTTGTGAGACCCGATTTTTAACCGTATAACTACGCCTTTGCTTTCAGATACGAACACATCTGGCTTAATCAAATCGTACCAAAATACACTCAAATCAATTCGTATAATCTCACGGAATTTTACAATAACTCAATATAAAGGTGGCATGATTTAGAGTAGTTTGGTGGCATCAAATGAAATTTTGATCAATTTTAGGTAAATTTGGTATAATAACAAAAAATATAAAGCAAAAAACTAAAATTTAGTCCAGGTTCCTTTTTTCTCCACTTTCATGGCGGCCTTTTGCACAAATGAAACTATTCCTATAAAGAACACTGCGGGCTACAACAGTCTCTGTCTTACTAAAATCCGTCCATTCGTTTCCGAGGAAAATAGGCCAAAACTCGCTCAAGCGCAATAGATCAGAACCAGTCATATGTTTTCTGAATCTTTCCTCTTTGTCGGTGTGCATATGATACATCTTACCGCTAGTTCTTTCCATTTCCGAGCAATAACGACGAAATGCGGTGTACCCTTATAACTAAGCTATAGGTGAAAAATCTTCTACTTGTTTTTTGCTAATTAAATCTTAATTGTTCGGAATATTTTAAATATTGTGTTGAGTAATCAGTAAAGAATATGATTGGATCATAGGGATTGTAAAAATATTTTCCATAGCTGTGTAAAATAATTAAATGAGAAAAAACCGATCTGGCACGCGTGTTCCCATCAAGCTAGACACTTCAAATTATGGTGATCTTATTTTCTATTCCTACCTCAAATTTCTAGGATTTGCTGCTATCATTTAAAAATATTGCACAAAACAAGTGCCACCCTATTATATATTTTCAATGCTCTAAAAGGTAACTCTGTGGTAGATGCTCTAAAGTCTAGCAAGCAAGGGATTTTTATTTACCTTTAGTATTCATTTTAATTATTTATTGATCCACAAACGCGTTTCGTATTTATTTTACTGAACATCGAAGAAAAAATTCAAATAAAAATTTGTGACTATGGAATGGTTTGCTTGCTAGCTAATCGAGCATTTACCCGTCTGAATTGATCCGAAGTTAACCTCAAATCAACTCGATTAGCAGCATAATTGAGGGGTGATTTTCCAAAAGGTTTTAATATCCATTTTTAGTCAATGGTGATTTTATCATATATGTACTTCCTACTTCGGTTCAGAAGATTAAAATATATCGCCCCTCAGGTGCAAAACACTCCAAAAACCTTAGATTTTTTTTACAATTTGAAAATATTGAACAGCACGCTCGAAAAACAATAATAAATCCATTTGAAGACTACATTCCTTCGAGAGAAAAGGACTATCACAACCAGACAAGAATTCTGAAAACCATTGAAAGCACGAAGGTATGTATATGACTCGCGTGCTCAAGTTAAACTAAAACTAAAAAAATATTTTTTGTATTACTCATTCACAATTATGGTTAAATTTTCTGTTATTTTAATAATGTTTACCTTATGATTTTAACTAAATTTTATTGAGTTTTGAAATGACCTAATTTTTCGTTCGTTGCATTTAAGTGCGAAAAGCGCTAAAACTGATTTTTGAAACTTCCTATATTTTCTCAAAGCCCTCATAATGCTTAATGTTCGCGTAAAAATTGTATTGCTGTTCATTCATATCAAAATATTATAATATAATTTTGGACAAGTAGTTTCAACACGGTAGAAAGGCTTGGACACTCACTCAATGAAGGCCACAATGGAGGACCACAGCAAGCAGTAGTTTACGTATCAAATTGACAAAATGTTTATAAAACAAGTTCTAAAGAAATAGGCATCAGCATTCTTCAGTAGAGTTTATTGCTAGAGACTTCATTTCGAATTTTACGATAAACTCTGTTGCAATAAAAGTTCTAAAGAACAACAGAGCAATATTGTACAAAGATCCTTACAAGAAACGGACGAAATAGGGGGAAACCGTCAGTTTTCCAGAGCTTTCCAATAGTCGCTAAAAAAGGAGCTACAAAAAAACGAGAAGCGGTAAAATGAGGGAAAATATTTAAAAACAGAACAATGATTCATATTTGAACAATCAACAAATCGAATAAACAAGCTCGAAACTCACAACGCATCTCAAAGTTAAATGAAGCAAGGTTTCAAGAAATACGGGTTGGCTACATAATCTCGGTTTCTCAAAATCTCGGTTTTACAAAATTTCGGCTTTTACAAATTCTCGAAAGTGGGGATTCTAATTGTAAAGCGAAAATACCGGAAGCATTTCGAAATCATGATTCTCAAAATCTTGGCCTTATCAAAATCTTAGTTTTTAGAAAATCTTGTTTTTTTGAAAACTTTAAAATTAAATTCCGGGTTGGGTACTAAATTTTGGAATTTAAAATCTTGCTGCTTTTTATAAATTCTGGAAAATGGCCTTTTTAAAACGAAAATAACTCAAAATTATAAATTCTGCAAAATAGGGAATTTAGGTAATGGGTTGGGTACTAATTCTTGATTGGCAAAATCTTGGTTGACAAAATCTTAGTTTCAAAATCTTGCTTTGTAAAATCTTGGTTTTCAGAATCTTTGTTAAAAATGAATATAAAAATGGAATTTTCAAAACAAAGATTTTGAAACCCGTGGTTTGACTTTTGACGAGTGGGATTATGTTAAAATTGGGTTTGGCTACAAAATCTCGGTGCTGGAAAATGGTACGCAAAATCTTGGTTTTTTCAAAACTTTAATATTAAATTCTCCATTTTCCAGAATTTATTATTTTTTTGGTATTTTCATTTTAAAATTAAATTCTCCTACACCAGAATTTATAATTTTCAGTTATTTTCGTTTTAAAATGAAAAATCTCCATTTTCCAGAATTTATAAAAAACAAGATTTTGAAAACCAAAATTTTGTAAAACAAGATATCGTACCCAACCCATTCTGGAAAATATGTAGGTACAAAACCGAGATTTCGAAACTCTCCCGAAAATTTCATATTTTTTAAAACAGTAAGATTTTTAAAACGGAGCGCCTCGAAATCTTGCTTTTACAAAATCTCGGTTTTAATGTCGCTTTTTATTTTTATTTATTTAAATATTAAATTCCCAATTTTTCCGATTTTATTGTTTTTGGTTATTTTCGTTTCGTAACCGAATTCACCATTTTCCAGAATTTATAAAAACCATGATTTTGTAAAACCAAGATATTGGAAACTAAGATTTAGTACCCAACTCTTTTAAAAAAAGTAAAATTTTCTTATCTGCAAAACAAAAATTTTGAAAAGGCAAGATTTTCAGAATCAAGATTTAAAAAAACCAAGATTTCCCTAAAACCAAAATTTTGATAACATCAAGATTTTGAGAATTAAAATTTCGATACACGGCTGGCTGCATAATCTTGGTTTTCAAAATCTCGGATTTTATAAATTCTGGAAAAAGGCGATTTCCATGGGGAAACGAAAATAACCAAAAATACAAATTCTAGAAAATGGAGAATTTGATTATTAAATAAAAAGAAATAAAAACCAAGATTTTGTAAAACCGAGATTTTTAAAACAAGCATTTCAATACGCTACCAAGAAATATTGTGACGAAAATATTAAATGACAAGAGATAAAAGCATACGTGTATTAGTAAAGAGGGATATTCAATGCTTAAAAAATGTCCACGAAGCGAATTAGTTGACGGAAAAAGCAGAATCATGGCTGATTAATATCCAATTGCGGCTCTAATCGGAAACCTTTATAACTGTGTGAAATTTTGTATGTAACTACCTGCAAAATTATAAAAATATTCGATTTCCTTCTTTGGGGAATTAAATCATTAATACTTCGATAAAAATTCGAGTTAACTTTAGTTTCAACCTAATATCAAATCTAATGTATACGTGTATACCTTAATTTCAATTAAATTTGATGACATCACTTTTTGTTGAATTTCAGTATGATAACAATTTCACCGAGTTTTCATTTATATTGAAATTTTTTTAATTTTTTTATTGAAGCCGGTTTCTTTTGGTGGAATAAAATTATTTTATTAATTTACCCCTTTATAAACAGGGCCACTGGTCACTCCATATTAAACTGGGTCATAATATATAGTATGGAGTATTGACACGTGAAAATCGTCGTCGGTCTGTTACTCTGTTATGCAGAACAGATTATACAAATAAAATTTGACATCATTTAAAAAATTCAGATTCTCAAATTTCAACAAGTTCCACTGAAATTTCAATGCAAATGCTTACAAAATTTTCAAATTAAATTATTACTTCACTATTTAAACGATCAGAAAAGCTAAAAAATTTCGAATTTTGGAAATTCCATTTAACCAAGATCAATCAAAATTTGCACCTTTTCATTTTTAAAAATAAGAATTCAATTCTAAAACTTGGTTTCAAATATTAAATTAATTCGAAATTCAAAAAGTCGTTTAAAGTAAAAGTTAGGGATTTAAAAAATTTATAAAATTGGCTACCACAAAAACTTCTCGATCTATGAATTTTGAAATTTAAATGTTTTAATTATTCCCAAAATTTTCTATTCGAATAAAATTTCGATAATTCAAACTATTAAAAGAAACATTCGGTAAAAAATTTGAGTTTAAAATTACAAATCAGAGAAAGTAAGAAATTTCAAAGTTTTTTAATTTTGTCCTTAGTAAATTTTCTGATAAATCTGGAAAAAAAGGAGAACAAGCAAAACGTTTCAACTGGCCGAAAAATGATGTTAAAATTTATCTAACCGAAGTAACCATTTTCATCATTCCATGGAACCGAAGTAACCATTTTCATGTTATTGTGTCTAAATTTAATTTCTAATAGTCCCTTTATACCTATAAGTCCATTTTAGTTGAATAATCTAAATGGAAGTTGATAAAGTCTTGCGAACGCACTTTACTACCCATTTTGCTTTACAACAGGCTTGTCACTTATAAAATTGGTTTAAGGATCGTGCAGGCCATTAATATATAACTTTCTATGAAAAAGCGGAAATTTCCAGGGCTAAGTAAATAGTAAGCATAAGCAGTCCTCTATCACGAAAGTGGAGTATTTCACTTTGCTTTGTGATAGCCTTTTGGAAAAGAATGCTAAGCGTTTTCCATATCACATGTTAAATTGTATTAACGACAGTATATCAGAGTCCCATAACGATGACACGTTATACAAAAAATTTGTTCAATGGGATTTGTCAGCACGCTTAAGTGTGATAAAAGCGTTAGGTAAAAAAAGCCTTGGTTCGATTTCTTCGGCTAAATAAATATAGGAGATGAAGAGCGATATAGTTCCATCTCAGAGAATGTGGTGGCTGAGGAATTCAAGTCCAAGAGTACTGAATACACTTTTGGATAAAATTTACATAGACATTGTGCTATGCCTGCCATCAAAATATTGTCGAAGATTTTTTAACACCGAAATGCCGTAATTTGTTTAAGAAGCTTCGGGCTTAACCCGAGATGGGTTTCTTTTCTAATGAATCAATTTTGATTGTTATTATATACACGTATGTACATATGAGACCCCCGCAATTATGGGAGGCTACAAGCCTAAAAAATATTTTGAAGCCTCTGGGCGTATTTCATATTTTTTAGTAATCAGTCGTTTTGAAAGCTTTATTTAGCAAAAATTTTAAGATAAGAGCTATCAATTTCTAGATATCTGCTTTTATTTTCAGTTCTCAATGCTTTCTGGAGATCGTTTTGGTTGTTTACAAATTCCGTCTGCCTAAGAATTTATAAAGTGCAGATAATACTATATTGATATTCGAATATTGATACATATTTGAATTGCGCTTAGCGTTGAGTTGTGTAATTTTCGTCTAGAGTTTTGTGTTTTAAAGTTTTCAAGATTATTTTTGATTTAGATAGATGAACTCAGTCATCATTTTTGAAATTCTTTGAAAAATTTTCAAGATTTTCAGATATTGTTCACAAAAAAATGTATAGATTCTCAATATCTCCAAGTTTATTTTGGTTATTTCCTAAAACTTAAGAGATGCTTAATAACTAAAGGAAGATGTTATAAGATAATGTTTAGTACGTAAGCACGATTACCAAAATTTGATGGAAAGTTCTCTTACAAGTATTACCCCAATAGAAGAGTCTTTGAAACGTGCATGTTTAACCATTAAGCCTCCTATTGATCCAGATGAACGTCACGTAACACGTGCTCAGACCAGAGCTCTTGCAACCACTCTTTCAGTGGATACGTCACAACCCAATCCATCATCGATAAGACCAAACCTTTCATTGTCATTCCGGAAGTCATTACATCACAACCGGCGATACCTGCAAATAAGTCCAGCTACATCATCAATAGCACCAACGGCACCCGTTATAGCGCCAGTAACGGATATCGTTGAGAAAGATAACTCGATCCAGTCGAGTTTCCAGGAAATTAAAGCCGTTGCCTTACGACGGTTCATTTTTGTAAGTAGAATTGCAAAATCGGTCACAAAACAGCAATTTGAAAATTTTATGAATAGTAAAATGAAACTTGACGAAGCTATCTGCATCATAAATTTGTGATATTCTAAAGGGTCTAGACTGAATTTTAGACCTGGTTAGCCATTATCACCATTCGTTAGTAATGATAAAAACTATAAAGCCTTAGAAGTAATGTTTGAAAGCAACGGCAATAAAGCCGACATAATCAACCCTAATCTATATCGTGTGGGGATTGGAAAAGGAACTCTTCTGGAGATAGATGGACATAGATGTTAACGTGGAGAAATTCTACAAAATCATATTTACGTGCATAGAATTATTTGGTCCTACTGATGTGGCCAAACCAAACAAAAATCCTCAAGAAACGAAAGGCTTTGAAATAAAATCTGAATTTCTGTTCCGAGGAAAGCAAAGATATATTCACTGCATGTAACCAAAATTTCAAAAGCTACTTTGAAATAAAGTTAGGTTATATCAAACGTGTTTGCTGAGTTTTTCAATCGGTATAAGCTAGAAGATATCGATAAGTATGGAAATCCGAACAATGGTAAAAACCATGTAAAACCATATACTAACACCACAGATTGAAACCGAGAATATTCATCGAACTCTAGCATCAATCTTTAATAGCAGTATTTCCAAAGAAATGAAACATAACCAAAGTGACACCAATTTTCAAAATTGGAGCAATAAATAATGTTTCTTGCTATATAGATGAATTAAAGGCAACTCATTCTGATCATTGGTTTCACCACCATCAATGAAATTGAAATGCAAAAACCTTCGACTCCGTTGAAACAGTTATACAGATTCGGTTTCTCTAAACAGTTTGTTGCATGTTATAAATCATATTTGAGTAACCGCATTCAGTATATTGAGAAAGAAATGTATCAGTCCGGAACCGGTTACTTCCCTGTCATTCAATAGTGGTAAGAAACAGATTAAGAATTTCGCCAAAATTTTTAAGATTCACTCAGAACGCTTTATGCAAGGACTGTCTCGAAAATGATGACGACTGCATTCATTTCGTGTGCAGTAGGTATACAGCCAGGCCCCAATAGCTTATTTCGAAATCTATATTAATTTAGATCAGTTATCCTCGATTTTTTGGTTCAAGCTCATCTAGTTTATTAAGGCGGTAACATGCGGAACATTGGTGGGTTCCAACCAATTTTAATAATAATAAGACAATAAAAACGAAACGAACTAGAGTGCCACTTGTCAGTAATAATAAAATTTGATAGTTTTATGATCATTATAAATTTTGAGCTTGGTTTTTTTTATTTTCTGTGGAAGGTGAAAGTTATTAAATATCATACAAATTTACAACTCGTTGTGATAATTTCAAGCAATCCACGTTTTTGAAGAAAAGTCAGCTAGACACTAATAAAAAATATATTTTATTGAAACACTTTCATTAAAATTAATTTACCATACTAATTAAAAAGTACAGTAGATACCTTATTGCTATCAATACAGTTAACAAGATGAAGAATTCCAATGTCTGCCAGATCATTTTATATGCATCAGCTACGTCTAATAAAACAATTAAGTTTGGGATTTCCAACCAGTTTAGAAGATTTAAAAAAAAAGTAAAAAACACAAGCTAATAAGTTTTCAAGTTAATTTTGCGAATTACAGTGGACTTATTAATATCACACCATGGTCTCTCTCTACACTTACACAAAATTAATCATCATTAAAAAACCATTTGTTATATAACAATGCTAATTTAAAACAATATTTTATATGTAATGATTATAAGTACAATTAGCGGGTACACGTTAAAATCGCGTATAAAGGTGGAAATCATAATGACCTCATTACATTACTATATAAATATTTTTTTGTTTTTTGACTTAGCAATTCTTATCGTTCGTTCATTCATTAATACTTGTATTTATGTACATAAGTTAAATCTTCACGATTGCAGCTATACATATCTTATGATGTCAATATATAACAAAAACAATAAAACCTATAAGCTATAACAAAATAAATCTATTATTACACAAATCGTGTTATTTGCTGTTATCACAAGGTGAATTTATTTGTCGTGTACACACTTGTATACGCAAGAATTATTATTTTCTTCGCGACTATCGCATTCGTCACCTGGTATTATAAAATAGTATGTACAATTTAATTACCTGACTATATAGACGTTTGCTATACTGCATATTTGGAATTTGAGTTGTACGATCATATGATCCATGTCACATGTGTAAAATTAATTTTTTTTTTGATTGTTGTTAAGTCTTAGTTCCCATATTTAATTCCCACAATAATGTGTTGGTTATAATTGTATTTTGTAAACAAAAAAGCTTAATCGTTTCGCCAAAATGTAGATTATTAACTGATTCTTACTAATTCGCCTGAATGTATACAACGTGGTCATAATACGTTAAAGCTTCGATCGAAACTTTTGAAATTTACTTGAACACAATATGTACTTATAAGCTTAACTGATTAAAATGCCTCTGTGTATATATAGTTAGTACATATGTACATATATTGTGTGGGAAATTTAATTGAGTAATTTTATATCGCGGTTGGATTAAACGCGATTAGATTAATTATTTGATTGCTGACTATAATTACAGTAATTAGTAATCGAACTAATATGTAATTTGGAGTGATAGGTATAAATGTGTCATGTATAATTACAGTGTGGTAATTTGACGCGAGAATTACGCTCAGATAAAATTAATTGAATTATAAGAGATATTGCTTAAGAAATATTAAATTAAGCCAAATTGTTATATTGAAAATTAAAAAAAAAAAGGTTGATTTCATAGGTAAATCGATATTTTTTGTAAATGAAATTATTTCTCTAAAAGTACAAAAACAAAACATAGAAAGACAAGTTTTCTGTCTTAAAATCAATAAGATTCGTTCGGCTTTTTATAGACAAAATATATTAACAATAATGGCATAATAAGAGACCAATCATTTATAATATATCTACCAAAAAAATAGAAATATCAAAATCCCCTCCGTAAAAAACTATCGACCCCAAAAAATGAAAACAAAATGTTCGGTCTACTCTTCAGGTAGCTATGACCAAACTACAAAAAATACAATTCTATCCCCATACATTAAGTATGAGGCAAGAACATACTGACTTAGCGAATTATATTCACTAAATAAAAAAACTCAAGGAAAACCATAATTTCTCAAAAAAGGAAGAGGCCAATCATTTATCAACCAAAAAAAGAGAAATATCAAATTGAGTTTTGTAATTATAACAACTTTTTTTAAGTAATTTTAATTCGTTGTATACCTTAAAAGATGGAGGCTGTCGCCCCTGAACCGATTTTACAGAATTTATACAATTCTTCCTGTTGTATCTCAATTACAACTCAGATTATTGCTCACTAAATTATTGTAAAGCGATTAAGTTTGTGGCGAAACATTTGTATGCGATATTTTTGGCAGTGCGAATTTTTGCGAGAAACAAGTGACTTTATATTTCATAGTAAATTTTATTATCGAAGAAAATAAGGTAGGTTCACGTATTCGTTAAGTACTGTAACGCGTCCTAACTATTATATATCATTGTACTAACACATTTACAAATTGTTCAATAAAAATTATTATTAAGGCAGGCTTGAGTGTTACATCAAATCGACTTATCAGTGGTGACGAGGATAGGATTTATTTTTTAAAAATTACGTGTTAAGAGATCGCCTTGTAAGCAGTATACAAAGCACATTTTTGTAAAAAACTGATTTAAATTTCACCAAAGCATTCGATATAGCAACTACAGCGGAACTGGCTGATAATCAACTAAAATTATCGCGGCAATCATAATGTGTATAAATTTCAAAACGTTTTCAATGAAACACATCGTTCCAGAGCAAGGTCACGTTCTAACTCTAAAAGTACAGCACGAGTTTCATTTTATACATCACGTCCAAGTTCACGTTTAAAAAGAAGATGCAACAGCTAAAGATTGGAGATGTTTTTGATACTCTACGAAGTTAAACAATAACAGTCCATCATGGCATAGCTCATATTATATGTACAAAATTAAATCAAGTTAGTCAGTCTAGTCTTTCAAGAGAACCTGGTGGTAAAAAAGAACACACATATATGGAGAAATATTTTGATCATATGACACTTAAACAAAATGGTCCTTCAAAATTAGCATCAATGGGTATCGAGCAACCACTATATCTAAATGTACTCATAGGAGATCGTCAAACTAAAATGGAAGTAGATACGTGACCATCATTTTCAGATTTTCCCAAAAATATTTATGTTTTTTATATTTTCAGGTTGACGTTTAGTGCCTTGTGGAGTTCATTCAGTGGAAGTTATGGAGAAAATAGAAGTACAAGTAAAATTCGGAACCAGTGATGCTAACAAACCTAACACAAGTAAGCCGTTTATTCCACATATTGGTCGCAACTGTATTTAAAAATGTATCGCTTAGTAATTTATTAAGTCAGTCACGCCAACCTATTTCAATGTCTTGTAGTGCTTCAAGCCAGTCTAATCAGTCAAAGACGATCAAAGTCTGGGAAAAAAATGCTGTACAACCGCAAAGAATAATTGATATGTCTAACGTCAATGCCTTAAATTTTAAAATCGAAATTCCAGAAAATTTTCGAAATAGACCAAAGCCAAAGAAAATTGTACACCTATTTTTTGTAAGTATTACGAAGGATAAAGTCCATAAAGAAATTAATCGATTAATGGTCAATGGAGTTATTAGTCCAGTCATATTTAGTTACAGAGCCTGCCGTATTTATTGTCATTTCAGAGTGTCTGTTAATAAAGTTCTCGAAACAGAACAATATCCATTACCAAAAATGGAAAATATGTTTGCAAAAATGGCAGGATCAAAAATTATTGTGCGCTAGTTCTTATCTATTAGACCGAATAGGGATTATGACCTTTTGGTATAGCTTCGGCCCCAGCAATTTTCCACATATACATATACTGGATTACATTCTGAAAAATCTTCCAAGTGTATCATGTTATCTTGATGACGTGCTATTGTAATTGGAGCATCTGATTTTGATTCATGTGTTAAAATGTTAGAAAAAGTTTGCTTATGGCTTTCAGATTTCAATGTGAAAATAAATCTAGATAAGTTTGTCTATTTTCGGAAATCTGTGTCATATTTGGGTCATCTACTATCTGTAAAGCGGATCAGTCGAAACCCTGACAAATGAAAGCCTATATGGCTTCATATAGACGCTTCAGAACCACAAAATATAAGACAACTAAAATCTTATCTTGGTTTTTTAATATTTCCTCAGAATTGAAAATCTTGGAAGGAAAATGGATTTTTCTGGACTATTGAATGTTCTAGAATTTTTAAAAAGCAAAATACTTATAACATCAAATCAAGAGCGTGTGATGCAAGCCCTTATGGCGTAGGTGCCTCTCTTTCGCATCGCATTGGAAATTTGGAAATGCCTGTATTTATTGCATGAGCAATAGTTTTTGCTGTGAAGCGGTTTCATAAATATTTATACGGAAAAAAATTTCCGCTCATCAACCGCTAAGAGAAATTGTATACATTTCTCTTTCTAAGGGACTTGTTTACTTTAGTACTCGCGTCTTAGCTAAGCCCCATTTTATAATCCGCACGTAGCCATGGCTGTCATTGGTTTTAAAACACGGTCTTACATAGACACATTTGATAGTCGTAAACGTCCTAATTTATATTTTCTCGAATTTTAAAGAGCATTAAAAAATTGAATGGGTTTAATTTTTAATATACGACATACAAAATTAAAATTACCCAAATGAATTTATTGGAATTGTAGCGGTTCACCCAATGTACCACTACAAATCATCAAGTGCCAACATCAAGCTCGCCGCACTTTGGGTGCCACCTATACCAGATACCACCACATACAACGACCAATCGCTGACCGGCTTGTCCAAAAACCTACGAAACAAGCTCGAAAGATACACAAAACACAACACAAAACAAAATAAAATATCTTTTCAAACAGTCTCGTCTCGATCATTATAGTGACAACATGTCGCTTTTTGTGCTGGCCAAACACGTTTTGTGTATACCAAAGAAATGGAGATGAAAAATAATTAAGTTAAATAAATTTGTAAAAGAATTATGGAATAGGGCCGGAAGGCCGAATGTCGAAAAGCCGAATGTCGAAAAGTCGATTGTGTCGAAAGGCCGAATTGTGTTAAGTGAAATTATGGGCAGTTAAGCCACATAGAACTGGATAACAAGCAAAAGATTACCGGTAAAATGTAATTCGGTAATACATTTTTAAGACAGTTTATCGGTTTATATTGCACTCCCTACTTCATCCTGTATCATTTCATATTAGACAATTTGTTTGTAAACACCTATACGCTTGAATTGTATTTGTGAACAAGAAAGTTTTAATCGTTTCTCCAAAATGTACATTAAAAACTCTTACAATATCGCCTGAATGTATACTATTGGTTTTAATAATTCAAAAAGCTTCGATCGAAACTTTTGAAATTTTACTTTAACATAATATGTACTATTGTACTTATAAGCTTAACTGATTAGCCTCTGTGTATATAAATACTATGAGTATTTTAGTTGAGTAATTTTATATCGCGGTTGGCTTAAACGCGATTAGATTAATTATTTTATTGCTGACTAATTACAGTAATTAGTAATCGCACTAATATGTAATTTGGAGTGATATGTATAAATGTGTCGTGTGATAGCACGTATCTGATTGTGTAACATGTTTTTATGGAGTTGACAATTTTTTAGGCTTGCAATTATTTTTATGTTTTCCATAAATTCAAACTGCGGAAGTGGTCGACAAACAATTAATGTATAAGTACAATACGCGGGAATTACGCTCAGATAAAAATTATTGAATTATTGCTTAAGAAATATTAAATTAAAAAAAATTGTTACATTGAAAATCAAACAAAGGTTGATTTCATAATGTAATTAGATGTGTACAAAAATAAAATTTAGAACAAACTTCAAGCGTGTTATTTTCATCTTTGTAGTAAAACTCTCAACTCTCAACTCTCATTTTATGACTAATATCGGTGCCCTTTTCAGCTTTTTCAAAATTCGTAAGGTATTTCTTAAAGAGCGGGAGCCTTGGAATAGGAAAATATAATGAATAGGTATATTGATACAGAATATTGAAATTAAAAAATTATAACAGGTCGACGTCTTCCTGTATCCTTTAATATTAGACAATTTTAGATAGATAAATAGCAATTCTCAATTCATTTCAAGGCAAACAAACACATTAGAAAAAACTTCATTGGAAAATCGTATAGGTCACTTGAGATCAAACCATCATTCACGAGTTGCTTTAAAGAATCTCAATTCACTTCTATTGCCAAACCATGTCAAAAGACCTGCAAATATGTATCTAATGAAAATAGTTGGGTTTTTCTCTACTTGTGGAGAAATTGATTCCTCAGTTCAGCCTAGTAAACAAGAAGGTATATGTACAAAAAAAAATGGAAAATTACCTGTTGCCATCAATAGAAGGAAGAGTTTACTATAAGAAATATAACTATCGCGTTTTAATCTATTTTTAAGATGATTTCGATGATACTTTCTGCCATTTTGTTATAGAATGCCATAAAGTTCGAGAAAGTAACACACAATAAAACAAAACACATACTATACACACAGTTTTAGATTTTTAATTTTTTATTATGTCGCTTCAAAAGATCAAAATAAAACTTGATTTTACTATCAAAATTTTGATTTTTAACTACATCTGTAACCAATTGACTCAGAGCCTAATCGAAATTCACTAAAACGAGTTAAAATTTTAAAACTAAACTTTCGAATTCTTGCCCAAGAGGGTAACCAAGATCTGCGTCTACAGATTTGCTAATTTGGTCTGTTTTAAACCATTTTTGGGTTTTAATTTACGGAATTTTATTCATGGGACACATTTTGCCAATTTTAAATCAGATAAACATTTATTTGAGATTTTGAATTTTAAGTCTCCTCTCTCTCTTGAGTCTACTATTTACTAACTTGACTTATTTATCCTTTCTACCATCTGTAGAGGTCTGTTGAATATGTTCTTCCACCTTACAAATATCGTTATAACCTGATGAACCTGCACCGGTTAGAATGTCGACGTATTATAGCATCGGCATTGTTCATTCGCGACATTTTCAGATCTCATAACGATTGCACCGAGCTGCCTGCACGCTTAAATCTGTATGTTCCAGCACGTCAAATGAGTCTATGCGATGGACTCGTTAACCTGGTATCAACAAATTACGGTCTTCCGAAATCAATTCTGGGCGCTTGGTAACAACTGCACCCAATCGCTTCAAATATTTCCACATCTATGGAGAAAATGGCTAATTGCCTTGTTCATGAACTAAATCAATACCCAGTACACAACTATCCAGAATTCATTAGAATTCACCAATAGATTGTAAAATGCTGCGTTTAGTAGTGATGAGGTGGTATCGCTTGACGTCACTGCACTTTTCTCAAATGTACCTATTGATTTAAAAATGGTTTGCATGGTAGATCATCTTTTGGAGCAGGACATTTCGAAGATTTTTCTATAAACAAACATTCGGGGTTCCAATGGATTCCAAACTAGCCCCTTATTGAGTAATATGTTTACGTGCAAGGTGCAACTTGAACAAAGTTGTTACAAAATAATCTGAAAACTGATAGATAGGTACTTAAAATTTAGTAAGCACCCGTGGATACATAACAGCCGATTCTTTTAATTGCAACCAGTATAAACCAGAAGTATTCTATTCAATGGTTAATAAATTATACCAACTCCCTATGGAAGAAATTGGTTTTGTCCAGAAGTATGAATACATTCAAGTGGAATTTTTAGCCACCTTGAAGCCTGAAGTTATAGAGTCAGATTGGCGAACTAGTTTACCAGTTTACCCATATCTAACCAATAATACTACATTATATATTTGAAAAACCTACAGACCATCAACAGAAATTCTTCTAATATTAAACAAACGATTTATAGTTAAGGATAAAGACAAGCAGGAAACTTCCTCAGGTATTTATCAAATTTAAATGTAGTAATTGTAATAGTGTGTATATCGGTCAAACTCTTAGACCTTTTATGATTTGGCTTAGTGACCAATATAAAACCACGGAGAAAAGGCATCCAAATAAGTCAAGTGAAGCAAAGCATATGATTGAACATAACCAAATAATTGTTAAATTAAATTCTAAGCTTCTAAAGGATATTCAACAAATGTGGAAATTGGATGCGTATGGTTCAATCTACATTAATGAATCGGCGAAACAACGAACGCTTACGAATGTTGAAGATCCATCCATTTCATCAAATTTATTTAATTTAGTTAGGTTTCTGTAACTGTTTTATAATTTTTTGTTGTTGCGTTAGCCATATATTCTTTATTGTTAATTGTCTATGTATGTACTTGTTTTCTGACACATAACATTTCTATTTAGTACTTATGTTATCTGTGTACAGAATATATTTTGTTACAAAAAACCAGTTGAAACCCGAAGAACCAGTCAGAACCGGTCGGTTAATAAAAAATCTGTTTGGTTTAATTAGAATTGGTGTGTTTTGGTTACTCAAAAATAAGACTACATGATAATCAATTTTACCGTAGACCTCGATCTTAATGTCACCATTTTCAATTACAAAATTCTAAACTAGCCCTACAGTTTCCAAGTTAACGGGCGTCCCTAAATTTCCAAATAATCAATTTTCAACCGGAACGAAATTTATAATTCACCATATAACCACCATTATCATTTGCAAAATTCAAATTCTAAAATATTCGAAAAATTGTGTTTTGCTTGAGAACATCAGTCATACTTTCTAATTTAATTCCAATTTACCATTTTAATGGAAAATCTAATCCAATCCCCATCGATAAATCTCTCCAATTTGAAATTCCAAAGTATTTAAAAATGTGTACAAATAATGAAGCCATACTTCCCAAGTCAATTGGGATGAAATTCCCAATTCAAAATTTTCCGTTAAGAAAATCGAAATTCTAAAATATGGAAAAATTTGGATTTCACATGAATATCAGTCATGCTTTCCAAATTAATGAGAACGAAATTTCCAATTCACCATTTTCCATTACAAAATTCAAAGTTCTAAAATATTCAGAAAATTTCAAGTTCACCTGGAACTTTGAGCGAAATTCAGATTTCTAATTTAATGGGAACAAAATTCCCAATTTACCATTAACATTCTAATTAAATGCAAAGGAAATTTTCAATTTAACATTTTCCATTACAATATTAAAAATTCTACAGTATTCAAAAATTTGAATTTTGCATAACGATACCTTAAGCGCACACCTGATATATCGATATTTTGAATTTCCACAATAACGTCTCTAAATTCGAAAGTACATATTTTGAATTTTCATTCAATGTCCTTGGAAATAGTGTTTTCAAAGACAGTAGTACCAGCAAACTAAACCATAAATTATAAAAATCAAAAACATTTCAGTCAAAAATTAAAAGGCAGCTTAGTCAAAATAGTTTTAGACTGAAATGCCTTTTCATAGAAGTTCAATCAAGGAACTAAAAAGGCATTCAAGTCAAACTCTTTTTAGTCTTTGACTAAATTACCTTTTGAAAACGAGATTCAGTCAAATAACTAAAAATGAATTCCAGGCAAAATTGTTCTCCAGAAGTGCAATCAAAAATAATTCACTTAAAAAACGAAAGGCGTCGAAAAATTTTGACTGAGTTACCATCTAATTTTTAACCGAAGTTCCTTTCTTTTTTGACTGAGGCCCCGGTGCCAACGTATGTCTAACAGGGTACTTCAGTCAAAAAAAAAAAAACAAATAAAATATATTCCAGTCAAAAAATGTGTGACCAAAATGCCTTTTAAGAAGGTTATTCAGTTCAAATACACAAAGAGAATTTCAGTCAAACTATTTTCTGACCTAACTATCTATTTTTTGGACTAAAGTTCCTTTATAAAAGGAGTTCCAGCCATAATATTTAATTTTATGACTGAATCACCTTTCGCTTTTCACCTGAATTGTTTTTGACTGAAATTTTCGGAGCCAAAGAATATCTTTCTGACATCTAATTTTTGTATTTACCACAAATTGTAAACGTGGACATAGCAGTTGTGTGTTTTAAGGTATTGATAATTGCAGCCCTAGTTTCCAAGTTAATGGGAATGAAATTTTGAATTCATCGTTTTCATCGAATATCAGCCATCCTATAATACAAGTTAATGGGAAATTGGGAACGCAACAAAATTTCCAATTCACTATTTTCCTATACGAAATTTGAAATTCTAAAATAATGAAAAATTCGAGTTTTGTATGAATATCAGCAATATTTTCCAAGTTAATGGGAACAAAATTTCCAATTTATCATTTGCCGTTATGAAATTCGAAATTCTAAAATATTCAGAAATTTGGATTTTGCAAAATATCAGCCAAAAATGAATACAGAATTTTATTATTTAAGATGAATTTTTAAGATTTCGATGAAAGAATGTAAAGTCAAAATCTAGGTAAAAAAAAATTTACTTTATAGTGTCAGAAATCGACACTTACCGTATCTGTATTGAAACAATTTTACACACAATCAAAGTGGTTATGTCTGTTGAAGCATAATATGCTGTAATTAATTAAATAGCATAGTAAACAACTCTTTCAATTAAAACTTTATACATACGACTAACTAATTTGACATAGCAAGGCTCACGTTTGGGATTTTGAAATCTGCCTAAATTTTATTAATCATAATGCATAAATTCCTAGAGAAAAGTTGGCTGTTAAACTTTTATTGATCATTTTCTAGACTTCTAGAGAACTCGATTTCAACTGACTAACTTTCATACGTACCGGCCCATAAAGCGACAATGCTGCGTTTTAAACCAAGATCAGTTAGGTTATAAAATTTAGAAAAGTTAATTAAATTCTGTGTGTAAAGGATGATTCGGCATGGTTATTATTTAGCAACAAAACCTCTCATTTTGATCTTAGCACAACTTGGCGTCAGAATACTGTACGTAACGTCAACTCGGAGCACCAATTTAAATTCGTAAGGTTGCAGTACAAAACTTATTAATTAAACATACTTCTGGGTATAGAATCTTGTTTACCTCAACAATGGAAGGAGCTAATCCAAGGAATATCGATTTTTTAGTTTTGAAATTAACGAAATTTGCTTTACTGAACGTGAATTACACAAAAACTGTGCTATGGGTGGAACATTTGTTCCCACTTGTTTACTCACAGGTGAGGAACTTTAAGTATTCTCTTTCACCAAAAGCAACGTTGCGATTGCTTAAAGTATTTTCAAAGCAGCGTTGGAGCGCTAGGGCTAATACCAGGTATTTTATCTGAACCTTGAGTCAAAAACAAATTTTTAGATTGGATATTACCCGGCAATTGGAAAAATGATTTGGTTGAGATCTAAGAGGCTTAACATTTTCTGAGATTTTGATCACAAGTTTGATGTATCTGTACTTAGTCAATGAGAATTACTGTAAACCCTCTACATAAGAGGTTAGTTAATAGTACTTTATCAAAGCATTAATTTTGAACAAAAAAATTTCCCTTACTATTTGAGCATCAGCTTTAGCAACAGTATCCTATAGGAGACGATTCTCAAATCGCAAGAGTACCATTAATGCTTTGATAAAGCATAACTTATTGGTTTCTGCGTGGACAACTCAATAAGGAAACTGAAGAAAAGTTAAAAAATATTAAGCCATGAATATTTTAGTGCGGGAAGGAAAATTTGTGCAATATCTTTCTAGCTACAAGCAGATTACTTATCTCAAAGCCAACTTACATCCTGATCTCGGACATCGGAGGTCACTTATAATATATTGAAAGAATTCCAATAATTTACGTGATTTATAAAACTGTAAAATGAAATCATAAATTTGAACACCATTCACAAAAATAACTTTTTGAGGGACTGCAAAGGCTTAAACTTCATGTTTGCTAATAGCCCATTTATTCCAAGTTAAATTTTAAAATTTAATTCGAATATCGAAAATTTGGTTGCTTCAATCAGAAGCATTGTAACTTAGAGTTTACAAATTTTCTAATCGTGCGCACTCTAAATTTTGATTCAACATATTTTATACAATGAGAAGGGTTAAACTTAAGGTTAAACACCATAAGTCAATTTTTTCGGTACTCAAGATTGAGTCAAATTTTGATGCATCTCATTGAGAAATGACCATACCCAAAAAATTAAGATTATGTTACCCTTATTTCCAACAATAAAAACATAACTTATACTATACGGTTGATATAAGAAAATAGGCTGGAAGTTGTGGTTTGTAGTGTTAATAACTTTTCCTTCAAAGGACATTAAATTCAATGGAAGAGTAACATTAGTATAGTAGTTGAATAAAAAGTGTTCGTCTGATCACAGCTTAACTATTTATAACAACTTACTACGAATTTTCGATCAATTTGAGTATGCTCAAAACTCAAAGTATGGATTATCCTGAATTCAAAAGTGCATTCCCGGTTTCAATTTTCAATGTCCCCGGCAACTAAATAAGGTTTTAAACACATTTTTTCAAGTTCTCCTTACCTACCGGTAATGTTAAGCTTCTTAACGTTTACTCCCATCCACATTAAAATTTTCTAGTTTCCTAGACTTTTAAAATTATTCGAAATTATTAAAGACTGTATTTGTGCATTATTCAGGCATATTCGGATATTTCGAGATTATTCGAGAATTTCGAGTTTTCAAGATATTAATCGAGTTTTACATGGTGTTGAGTTAACTAACATCGAAATTATTAGAGATTTATAGTTGTTTACTCAAGGAACGGTTATTTCGGTATTTTGTGTTTATTTTTATTTCTTATAATTATTCCAGATTTTGCAAATTATTTCAAAATTGTTCGAAGTAACTCGAATTCTTTGAGATTTTATGCATCATCAATTTGAAAAATGACCCAAATATTGACCAAAATATAGCTGCAATTTTATCCGTGCTACTTCCGATTAAATAAAATTACTAATTAACATCAACACTCTAAGTTTAACTAACCAACGGCTTACTTCGCTAATTTTCTACTTTTTGATTGGAGGATAATTAAGAGCTTTTAGATTTGATTTGTTTATTTTTTAATTAACATTTCCGAACATTAGAAATGACAACAGAAACATTTATTAACGAGCAATGCGATAACCTAGACAGTTGGGTGATCAAAAATCTTCTTAAGAACTCCAAAGTATACAAGATAATGAAATTTTGTAGTCTATACAAAATCCTTGAAAATAAAAGACAGCAATAACATTAATAACTCAAACAACCCAATTTGTTTGCTAAATAAATCTAAAGATAAACACAACACTTAATCTCTAATAATGTCACTTGCATATCTAAAACAAATTTAAGTTGTCAACTGAAGTTGTTGATTTATTCAGTTGTTGTATGTTGAGTACTTTTTTACTTGGAACTGTTAATATTATTTACGCTAGATGGCTTACAAATACATATTTTACCTGGGAAATACGCCTAAAACTAGACTATTTAAAAAAAACTTCACATTTTTTAACTAGACAGTTGTTAATTTCGTGAAGTTTAATTAATATTTAAAAATTTGTTTCACCTATACGAATGACCCACATCTAGACATTTTGTAATTTTACTAGCTTCATTTTTTAAAACATACATAAGTCAATGATCTGTATTAATAGGCGTCTGCAACATAAATAAACATCTGCCAATATATTTTAAACCCAGCACATATTTTTGTAATTAAAGTTGTGCACCTTTATCAATATACAACATGCATATAACTAGTTCACTGTATCTTCGATATATTTTAAGATTATCTGACTCCACATATGCATATTACACCTGTATTATAATTAATTTAATTTACGTCACATATAATTAAATTTTGTTTGTTATTTGCATTTAACGCAAAATTAACGATAATGCGAGTACATACATAAAATAGCTACAGAAATGCTAGGGGTAGCAAATATTTTTAACCGCAACGAATGAGATGACTGTACACATATTATATAAAATACAAATACTGAATTTAATTAAAATCGAAAACAAAAACTCGATGTATTTTGTCAATTAAGAATTGTGTGTCAGGCAATTAAAGAAAATATATGTGATTACAAAGAAAGAGAAACAGTGGTTCAAAGTGATTTAGTATATTCAGTATTCTGTGCTACTGTATCATCTTAATAAATCACTCGCGCTGAAATAATAACACACGACTAAATAACAACAACACTTTGCTTATTCGGTAGCTCAAATGAAATTTCAAAATTTTACATGTACGAGTACGGTCACATGATCTGCAAACAAGCGGTTAATCACAAGCTATTAATTTTCTAACGTATAATGTGTAGACAAATGGGAGAGAGATATAGTATACGATATTGAACAATAAAATAATTAAATGATGTTCGGCCATTTATACATATAGTATAGGAAATCCGGATATACAGTAGAGTGCATTTTAATATTTTGCTGATCTATAAATACAGCACATGACCAGATTGTATGTGACCGATCACATGCCCATCATATTTCTATGATACCGTACTGTAGTGTACATCCAATTATATCTCGTCGGTATATATATGGGTAATCACAAAGCACACGTGACATTATTAAATATATATACGTTTAATTAGATAACCAACAAGTACTTCTTACAAAATATTTTTTGTTTTGTTATCACATGACGATTTTTTTTTTTGTGAATATTTCAACAATTGGAATTTCATTATAGGCACATGATTTTAATTGTTCACAAATCTCTGATCAAGAACTCACTTTCGCGCGCGTACATAATATGTGTCACATGACCGGCGAGAAACTGTTTCGCAAATCATTTTTTTCCGCATGCAACAATCTTACACGCTATTCAAGCTATTTCAAGGTAATTTAATAACAAATAATTAAAACTAATTATTATTTTTTTAATTATCAATAAACACTTTAATTGTATTAAAAGCTTAGAAGTAAATAATAATTAAAAAAAAACAAAAAATTACCTAATTCGTTAATCCAATATTATTTTAGGTTGATCGTCAATTTAAACTATTAGTTTACTAAACTAGAAAATTATTTTTTTGTATTAAGTACTAAGTAGATCACAGCGACTCAGGTTCGTTTTAATCCCGTCGCGATGCGCACTCAAACAATAATGAAGTAAAACTAATAAATTTTATTTTATTACAGAATTTTTTTTTTTTTTTTTATTTCTTATTTGTTTTATCAGAAACTTTACTACAACAACATCAACAAAAAAATTCGCTGGGTAATTGTGTTGTACTCGTAGATATATGATATGTAAGAGTTGTTTGTAAATTGTATGTGTTATAGTTTTTTATTTTTTGTGATTTTTTATTAGAGATCTTAAAGATATTTTGTTGTACGTAGAAAATAAATCATATAATAATTTATTGTTTGACAAATATTTTAGACTGTTTGATGAGCGTGTAGGTAGGACGGAAAATATATTTTTTTTTTTTTACTTTTTTCTACAAAGTAATAAACAAATATAAGGGATCATGAAAATTTTACAAATTGATATTTTCCGGAAATGGACATCATAAGTATAGTGAATGTCATATATGCTCTAAACTCAAAACCTCAAAACACTTCTAGTTGTTTGAAGTTTTAGAATTTGTTAGATTATTTCTGTGGCAATATGACATAAGGGAATAACTCTAAAATTCGCATTTTTCAGGAAAACGTTTTAAAAATTAAGAGATACTCAAAATCGTATGAGTTTTTTGAATTCTTGCTTTTTTAAATGATTATTACGGTTGTTTGTAGTTGCTGGATTATTACAAAAAATTGATATGATATGAATTCGAATATGGAGATTTCGAATTTGAAATAATATGTAAAAGGGTATAACTCGAGTTATTCCCTTATGCCATATTGCCACAGATTTATTAAAGGGACGTTAAGCTAGATTCTCTCCCAAACAAAATTTTGAATATTGACTTTAAATACCTAGTATACTAAAACTAGAAGTAAGTTGGGTATTAACTTAGCCGGGTCCAGACACGGTATTTTATTTTATCGACATTTTTGGAATTATAAGAAAGCGAAAGGTGATTTTTTGAAATCTAAGCCCAATCAAAAATATACTCGCACTCAGAGACGGTTGAATGCAAGTGCAGCCGCGCCCATTCTAAAGGTATAGAGGTGAAATATCGAAAACAGATTTTTCAAATTATTTATTTAGTCACACTTCTTTACCTTTATCGAGTTCACCTATTTTTTTGACAGAATTCAACCGATTTCTCTCGATTCAATCGCAAAAGACATAATTCTATTTATCAAATTGACAGACGGCCTGTTTTGTTACGAGAGCAGATGTAAAGAAAAATGGTTCACGAAAGACCATTGCTAGGATACTACAAAAAAATATTTCTTTTTTTTACATTTATTTGAGTGCAGCTAACAAAATTTAACTCTTTTACTTAGTACAGCTTCAAACATGGGAAAGTTAATCATTAGATAATAAAAGTTGGTTCAAAATATTGCATACGTAAAATCGGCTTAATTTAAAAATTTTCTTTTGTTTTCGTAATGTCATCTTCAATTGTATTGTAGTTCGTAGTGAAACGTTTTGAAGTGGACATATTTTGTGATCATACAATTATATTGTAAATTAATTAAACTTTTAATGAGTACCTATATGTATTATAATTTAAGTGTACTAGAATTTTTGGATTAGAAGAAAGAAGGTCATTCATTGTTGGTGAATATATTTCAGTTGAAATATTGCTTCAAGCTTATATTCCTTATTAGATTTGTATTTCCAGTTTATAAATGTGTTAACTTGTTTGTAGGCAACGTTTCATTTTACTAAAAAATGCCACCGAAAAAGAGATATAGAGGAAAAGTTACGGCACAATCGAAGAAGAAGAAAGAAGAGAGAGAGAGAGAGAGCTGCTGAAACAACCGAACAGAATGACACACGACTTGAAAATAATCGAACTAGAAATATATTTCAAGAGCTGCTGAAAAAGAAATATTTAGAGCCGATTTAAATTTAGCAGCATGTAATTACGATAAAGATTATGGTTATAGCATGCATACCAAGGTTTTATTTGGGCAAATGGATAAAATTTGTTTGAATTGCCGTGCTTTACAATTTCGAATGGGAAAGTCAATTTGCCACCTCTGGATGAGGTGCCTGAACCTCTTTTATCTTACGTCTCTGAAACTGCAGAGCTATCCAAACACTTCCTACGAAACATTAGAAAATACAACTCAAGTTTTAAATGACATCTTTTTGAGCAACACATGTTGATAGCGGTAGAGGTACAAGGACAAATTTGCCATAAAATCGGTTCACTTCCTCCTTTACCTAACAAAGACTCCAAGTTTTTACAAATTTACTTCCTGGACAATGAGGAGATGGAAACTAATCAACGTTGTGGTATTAGTTCTGGAACCAACCGTGAAACCATTTCTGAATTACAGAATTTATTTCACGATCGTAATCATCTGGTGAATTTATTCAAAACTCAGACAAGACACTATCCGGTGAACATGAAAGGCTTTTTAATGCTCAAATTGCAATAGTGATGGTCGGAACGGATTTTAATCGAAAGGATATTATTATCCAAAAACGGAATATAGTCTTCAACGTGTCACTCAAACGCACAGATCGTATGATACTCTTCAATACTCAATAATGTTTTGGCAATGAGAAGACGGATATCATTTTAAAGTGATGCAATCTAATCCAGTCTCAGGTGCTGCAACAACAAAAAAGGTTTTCTTTATGAATTTTTATGCGTATATTACATCCTGAAGTACCGTCAACTTTTCCATCAATTCATAGTTGATATGTATACGACTCCTTTATACATTCGTTTAAATCAAATGAAACTTCGCCCTGAAGATTACATTCACAGATTAAAAGCAATTGCAAACGATGGCAACGTGGCTGATATTGAAAAAAATGATCATATTACCAGCTACATATACAGGAAGTCCAAGACATATGCACGAAACACCCAGGATGCCATGACGTATGTTCGAAGATTTGAACGTCCAGATTTTTTTATAACGTTTACATGTAATCCAACATGAACGGAAATTTTAGATTTACTTCTAATTAGGCAATCGCATCGTCCCATCGACATGATCTTACCGCCAGAGTTTTCAAACAGAAACTCATAAAACTCATGGATATCATAACCAAATATAACATTTACGGAGAAACTCGATGCTGGATGTATTCCATAGAATGGCAAAAAAGAGGTCTACCATAAACGCTCATATCTTGATTTGGTTGAAGGATAAAATTACTCCAAATAGTGTTATATCAGCTGAGCTACCCCATTCACAAGAAGGTTTGGATACTTGAGAATACGTGCATATCCTTAATAACGAAGTTGTTTGTTAACAGGGATTGAATGTACCGACACGTGATGGAAACCATGTTCGTGATAGAGATCTACTGTGAGAAAAACAATACGACGTTGATCAACTGCGAGTTTTCCCTAAGGCTAACAAAAAACTCTTAGTTAATGATCAAAGGCTAGCCTACAGCAGAGTGTTTTATTTTTCTTGATGCACCAGGCGGCACTGGAAAAACATTTTTTTCTTAATTTGATACTCGCTGAAATTAGACAGCAGAATGAGATTGGAATCGCTGTAGCATCATCTGGAGGAATTGCGTCAACATTACTAGATGGCGGCCGCACAGCACATTCAGCTCTCAAACTGCCATGTAATTTGATTCAAACAGATAATCCTACTTGCAACATCACTAGAAATTCAGGAATTGCCGTAGCACTAAAATCATGTAAGATAATTATGTATTTGGGATGAATGTACCATGGCACATAAAAAATCACTTGATCGTATTCTGCACAATTTGAGAGGTAATGACCGACCAATGGGAGGAACTCTTCTACTACTGGCATAGTTGATTTTCATCAAACTTTGCCAGTTATTACACGATCAACACCAGCAGTTGAAATCAATGCCTGCCTGAAAGCGCGATCTTTGAAAATACGTTAACAAACATAACACTATCGAGCCCAGAAATTTCCAAAGCAACTTTTAAATATGGGTGACGGAAAATTTCCACTTGACACGTGACTAAAGACTGCAACAAACCCAAACGCGAACCAGGAGCTTGTTTCAAGTGTGAATTAAACGGGCATATTATTAAGGATTTTCCAAATAACATAAATAGATTTGCTGCTATTGCTGTATTTAATGCTAACAACAATGATCCAGAATAATAAGAGATGTATTAAGAGACAATTCGTAAGTGTTGCTTACACACACAGTGGCGGAGAAAGTATAGAATTTAATAAGTTGTATTCATAACTTGATACGGGTGGTCCGGTTAGCCTCATCCATCGCCCTATTGTTCTGGATGATTTGTGTACCCCAAAGCAAATTTACTCAAACTAACGTGGATTAGGTAACACCAAATTATTTATTCACGGGAAGTCCCGATTATTATCAAATTTTATCGAATCGTGAAAACGATATCTCCTTTTGTCGGGATTTTATGGATGCATTTGGCATTTGTTTGAAACCGCTATTTTGAATAGAACTTATTTCTGTGCTTATTTATTATGCTACTGTTGTGAACGAGACTGATTTCACTGGAAGTTGCTCGTCACGTTCTTGGGCTGAATTTCCGATCACTTCCGCTCGTTTGACGGAGTTGACAGTTGAGCCTGAGGTAGATGTTGACCATATTGCCTTACAATCAGATTTTTCCGCTATTGATATTAATACCAGATTGAGTCCTTTACAACAGCACAGTTTACTTAGGATAATTGATGAAAATTATATGAAAATTGTACATACACCGTCTTTCTGTCACGACTACAAAATGAAAACTAGATTGACCTCTGATGTGCCAATTCATTGCCCACCAAGACGACAACTGTCATTTCGTGAGAAAAATGAAGTTAAACAAATCATTAATGATCTCTATAATGATACGCATCACCTATCGTGCTCGTTAAAAAAAGAATGGTGAGACACGGATGTATGTCAACTATCAGGAGGACTGCTTAGAGTATTTGGAAGGAAACAAATACTTCACAGTACTTGATTTAGGCAGTGGTTTTCACCAAGCCAAAACGGCAGAAGATTCAATTTGTTATATATCGTTCGTAACACCACAGGGTCAGTTTGAATATCTTGATATGCCGTTTGGACTTAAAAATGGTCCAAGTAGCTTTCAACGGTCTATTTCCGGTGTTTTAAGAGAGTGTATTGAATCCGGACTCATCATTGTTTATATGTATGATATTCAGATAGTAACTAGGACGATTCCGTAACATTTTCATTTGTTACAAAAAGTGTTGCGAAGAATTAGTGAATTTCGGATGGAATCGAAATTATCAAAATAAAAATTCTGTTTTACTGAGATTGAGTATAGTTGGGATATCTATTAAATCACGATGACATTCCACCATGCAATAGCCATATTGGGGCAATCCGTCATTACCCAATTCCTACGAACGCCAAGCAATTTCAGCTTGTTTGGGGCTTTTCTCATACTTCCAACACGTTATTCCATTTTTTTTACAAAATTGCCAAACCAATTCTTGATTTAGATAAATAAAATAACAACTTCCGATTCACCGATGAGTTTATGCAACCTTATACCATATTGCAAAATCAGTTGTCTTCTACTCCAATACTTGTCCTATACAGTCCAGTTCGTGAGACTGAGTTGCACTGCGATGCTAGTGCTCTGGAATACGGTAATGTGTTGTTGCAAAAACAGGAAAACGGGAAATTGCATTCAGTGGCATATTTTTTCGAATCTTGCAACAGTCACTGAATCTCAATACCACAGTTTCAAACTAAAAACCTTGGCTACTGGGATATTTAAATACATATCGGTAATATGTACTGATTGGATCTTATAGTTCTAAATTGTTTGCGACAGAGTAATTTTTGGACAATATTATGTGTGTAGTTTATCATGCATTTAGTTGTCTCGCTATTTTGAATGAAGGTAACATAGTGAAATTAATTAAAGGTCGAATCGTCAAGTTTTCAAAATGCATTTTCGTTAGTCCAGATATACCAGGTGTAATATTGTTATTATTGACGTGTTCTGTTTCAGTCCTTTATTGAGAAGTTTTTCCTCATCCACGTTGAATTCTATGTTTCTCAGGTTTTCAATGCGGTTGCTGAATGTGCGCTTGCTAACAATTGGCATAATGTTTCTGCGGTGATTTTGTTGACCCTGTTTCACAGCTTTCAGTTTCTTAAGTTTTAGTTTTATGTTTTTCCGTTTTTCTTTGATTCACTTTTCTATTGTTATATCCACTTGATTGGGGATGTTGATGTACTCAATACGATGAAACATTGTGAATAAAGCTAGCTCCGCGTTATACGATTTTATTGTTCATATATTTATTCTCTTGTAAAGTAGCTTAATGGATTTTGACAACCATGATTTTTCAGCAGCATTTTTGGCCATTTTGGAAGATGGTACTTTGTTTTTTACTGACACGTTTATGTAATTCGCAGTTAACCTTAATCTTTGGCACGTTCTATTGAAACGAAGATTACGGCATAATTTATCCAACAAATTCTGCGTTTCTTGGCATGCTAAAACCGAGAATCATAACAAAAAATAAATTCGACACTTCCATCACCCCCTAGCGTCCCTTTACTACCCCCTGAAGTTTACATTTCAATTGTCATGCGAAGTTGAGTTGGAGGTATATTGCCACGTTTGTTGGGTCACTCGAAACGAAATTTATTATTAAACCTAAACTTGACCGTTCAAGTACACCTTGCTTCTCGTGACAAACCCCTCAAATAGGATGGAGACGCTCCTCTGTAGACCAATGTAGAATCGACATATATTTGGAGAGCTTAAACTAGTTTAACATGATTGCCATTAACGTTAACAAGGGGTATGATTCTGGTTTACCGTGGTTACCTTTTATAGGTTCCGTATTTGCCGCTCAGAGTGGAAGTTCCACCCGCAGTCTGAAAGTTGTACTCTTACACAATGCCAATGAGTTAGCTTCGATACCGATAGCATATTCGATAAATATGCCAGAAGAGTACAACTCATTGAAGCTGGTGCTTCAAAAAATAAAGTACATATACGGAACACAACTGGCAGATTTGCGGCGATCCGAAGATACTAACAATGATTCTGGGACAATAAAGTTGTTTCACAAGACATCCGCGGTTCTTGTGCCTTTGGAATAGTCGAAATCGCGAAAAGCATTATAAAAACCATAAATGGCCCGCTAGAGCGTCTTTAATCCCTGGCTCGGAGAATGTTCCCAACGATCCACTTGTACCACCTGAAAAAGTTCTTCTTCCCCCACTAGATATAAAGCTTGGGTTAATGAAGCAATTTGTGAAATCATTAGACAGAGAGGGAGCCACTTTCATTTACATCCAGAGCAAATTTCCGAACAAATTAGAAGCTAAGCTTAAAGAAGGAATTTCCGATGGGCCGGAAATTCGGAAGCTTCTGCTCGACTCCGAGTTCATCCAATCAATGGGTGTTAAACAAAAAATGCTTGGCTCAGCTTTAAAAGTCTGGTATAAAATTTCCTAGGCAATCAAAAGGGTCCAAACTACAAGAGCGAAATCAAACTGCTAACAAACTTCCAGAACCTTGGTTGCCTGATGAATTTGAAACGGCATTTCCTCGAGTTACTTGAAGACTATTTTCCGGAGAATTTAGAGGACTATAGTGAGGAGTAAGGTGAAAGATTTCACCAGGATCTTAAAGAAATGAAACGACGCTATCACGGTAAATAGGATGTCAGTATGTGGGTTGACTACTGCTGGAATTTGAAAAGGGACTTACCGGAACAGAGGAGAGCCAATAAGAGGAAACCTCTTAGAAGATCGTTTGAAAGCAAGAGAGTTCTGTACCACAGGAAGAAGTTAGCGCCCGAAATCGTGAGAGGCGAGCGGACTCATGTTGAAGAAGCACCCCGAATAGTGAGAGGCTAGGGGACTCACTTCAAACAAGCATCCCGAATGATGAAAGGCCAGGGACTCATTTTAAAGCAGCACCCTGAATCGTGAGCTGCGAGTAAATACATATCCATCTCGATTTTGAAACAAAATAGAAATTGCAACCCCCTGCAGGAGGTAGTAAGGGGTGTTAGGGGTGATGGAGGCATCAAATTTACTTTTAGTTGTCATTTTCGGTTCCAGCGACCCAAAAAATATAGAAATGTATATGCATCTTAATTTGCATGGAAATTGAAATTTTTACCCGCAGGGCTGGTACCTAATGGGAAAATGGGCAATTGGAATAATTTTTTATGGTTAAGCGGGGCGCTAAGGGCAACACTTACACGCGCCTTAAAGGTTATGTTCCACCTTCTTCCGGTTAGCATTTTTGGTAAGCAGGTGGCAGCAAATATATACATATATTCCCTCCAAGAGAATCCTGGGGGGGGGGGGGAGTGGTACAATACTGGAAACGGTAGCTGTGCAATTCTTGATGGGCAGCTCCACGCTAGACGGCAAAATGGCAGGTAGTACATGGGAGGTTGAGGTGGTATAGCTACTGAGGATGTCTTGACTTGGTTGAGGCATAATGAAGTGATTTCGTTTTGGGATACACATTTGACTTAAAGTTAAAGCATGTTTTCTTTATAACTCGACATCTTTCGATTCGATTTTTTCATGTTTTCTTGTTTTTATTAGGAATGCTGATTATTAATCACAACGCGCATCTTTGAAAATCAGTTTGTTAGAGTCTTTTGGACAAAGTCCTGCTATTGATATGTCGTTTAATTATCTCAGCCAATTCAACTAGTTCAGCCTGTTCAACAGCTCCTTTTTTTTTTCTTTCTCTTTAGATTTGGCTCAGAATTTCGTGTAGAAGGGGAAAACATGTATATTTAATTATGGGGACCTCCAAATTCATAAAACACATATAGTATTGGACCATACAAAATTAATTAGGCAAAATAAAAAATATTTTTAAATAAATTTTAACAATGGTTTAGGCACGCGCTTGATAAATATGTGTGCGATACTAATCAAAATTAGGAATTTTGTTGTTACGGTCATTAAAATTTACCTCATGAACTAAATGTTTACTTTTTCAGTAACATAAGTAACCCCGATTTTTAGTTTTTTTTAGTCTTACCTACAATATAGTATTAGTAAACCAACTCGAAAGATCGTGTAAATAAAACAATGATACCTGAAACCATACACATCACATTTGTGGCGCACTTGATAAATAATGTGTGTGCTACAGTCTAATCTAAATTTTGGTATGATCTCGCATTATCTTTAACAAACAAGGTTGTATTACAAGGTGAACACATTTTAATTACCTTATTCTTTATAAAGTCGAAACAATACACAGATAATTTGATATTCCAAATAAAAGACCGCATAAGCAACTTAAAATTTAAGAGATGAGAAAAGTGTTAATTTCTTCATTTTGAAAAATGCGACAAACATTTACTTAAACGCTAAAACAAATAGAATTTATTTATTTTTAGAATTGTCACTAAAAAAAAAACTTTTATGTTTATCAGTAAATATGAATGTTTATATATAAGTCAGTTTAATAGTTTATAGATTAGCCGCAAAATGTGGAATATGAAAATAACATTTTATGGCGGGCGCATAGCAAGTAGCTGAAGGTTTTAATATTTTTAAGACATTTAATAAGACACATTCCATTTATATTTATAGAATGTATAGTATTTCGTGCCGATAAGTAATCGCAGTCATGCGACACTGTTCGTATCGTATACACTTTAGGTATAAATCAATGACATTGGCCAGTTTGATTATATTCGTATATATATATTGATTAATAGCCTAGTGATAATTGAACTGTTTTTGTTGTAGTATTTCAATTATTGTGTATTGAACGACATTTATATTAAGTGGATCGTTCGTCGCGGTCTGTCTTCAATTTATTTTGTCTTATCGTTTTTAATTTAATTTTTTATAATTTTTAATCAATTACCAATTGAATTTTTTTTACAAATTAAATGACAAGACCACAAATAGCATTTCGTATATAGCATAATAGCCATAAACTAATTATTTTTAGCTACGGCTAATCTGTTTATTTTCCAAATCAAGTTTATAACTGGTCAAGGTTCACATAAAATGGCACCAAAATTCGCCAACTTAATATTGTAAATTCCCAGATTATATAATTATGATAATATCCGCGCTTTTATTATTCTGGTCGAGTGCATGCAAATATTTTTTTTTTTTTTTGTAAATTAACCGAATAGTACGTGCGATATGACTTGAATCATAATTGCTAGAAATATATTTTAACGTAAATAAGTGAATTGTAATAATGATAAATTTGAAGTTCATATACACAATATTAAAACTTGAGATCAGTGATTATCAATCATAATGTATAATAAATTGCGTTTTGACCCTTAATTGAAAATTCGGGTTTTCACCAGTTGATAATTAAAATGTCATACCACTAAACAGTTTTGTCTCAACCCGCTGTGCAATAGGCACTTCGAATTCAGTTTTTCTCAAAATCAGCAACCAATTTCAACTGAACCTCTTATTTTTCCAAAATAGAGATTGCTTGTAACGATCGTTACAGATATCTGAGCGACTGTAAACATTTCCAAATTTATTTCAATTTTTATTGAATCTATTTGTTTAAAAATATTTGTTTTTGTCATTGAAACATTTTTTTGTTGTATCGAACTTGTATTAGCTTATTTGTAATTTATTAATACTTTTTGTGGTGGAACCAACTGTTAAATCTAAAATCGATGAAAATCACTTTGCTGACGACGAATTGAAAGTATAAGCTCTGTTAAGAGACAGACTAATACAGGCAGATAGAGGTAAAAAGTGTAGTAAAATAGTAAAAACTTTGTATATGCCATTAATCAACCCTTACTAAACTAATCAGCATATCATAAATCTCGAATTTTACACGTCGCAGGTAGGCTTAGTAAGCTAGGCAACTGTGCTCCAACCGGTAAAAATGAAGCAAAGTTTAAAAGATTACTGCTCAATGTTAATTACTATTATTGAGAAAAATGTAGGCAACACGCCAAGTTGCCATTGCGGAATATTCTTGCTAAATATGAGGATAAATTATTTTATTCTTAAACGACCATCATTTAACAATTAATTCAAAACTGGCTGGGACCATGGAATCCGACTGTCTAATTAAAACAAAGCATTGTGATGGCCCTAGTGGGTGATGACACGAATTGGCGAGGTATGTGGGCCAAGCAATCCATCAACAAGCTTCTGACCCTTAGCATAATCTGATCAGTATACCAGACAATTGGAGGGGTACGTATACAAAATCTATTCACTTATGTGTTAGATGTGTTCTCACTACATTTATAGATCCCAAATATCAATGTACTTGAACTACATATTCATATGATCCAATTCAAGGACGCTGCCAGGTGGGAAGTTTGACTGGGGCAGCGGTACATCTTTCAAATAATAACGAAGATGTCGCAAGGTCAGTTCAGTGCGGAAAGAAACCACACATTGAGCAAAAGGGTATATGCTGGGTTAATCTCGATGTTCAGTACACATAGAGACTGCTAAAGCATAGAATGACCAAATGATTGACATGGCACGGCATGACAAATCACTCCACGAACTAAAAACGGCCGTGCACCACCATAGATTCGAGAAAGAGCTATTAATACATCTTACTCATTTATGTTCGGACCTGGTAAGTTTCCTCGTGTTAGTCAAATTAAGCCGCGGGCTCCACTCCTGCGCGTGCAGCCAGGACATCTAAGGGCATCACAGACCTATTATTGCTCAATCTCATATTGCTAGACGCAATTTGTCGTGTCATTTGTATGACTCAGGATTCAATCGGTAGTAGCGACGGGCAGTGTGTAAATAGGGCAGGGACGTAATCTATGCGAGCTTATGACTCGCATTTACTGCGGGAATTCCAGATTTATGTGAACAGTTTCAATCCACAATCCCAAACCGGAGTTTATTTTATTTAAATATGTTTAAACACTTTCATTTAATAAATGCATATAGTTTCAGAGGGTACCACTATATTACAGGACCCTGTAATTTGGTGCAAAGAAATTTTTTTGAAAAAAAAGGTTCATGAAGATGCTAATGTTTCTATTACCCAGTTACAAGATGCTACCCTGTTAAATTATCTAGATTCCATAGAAAACCAAATTGCCTCAAATAAGGTTGATGAAGGTACGCCCTCTCTTAATCAGGAAAATCCTAGCAGCCATCATTTGGGTGGTAAAGTCTCGTCAACTTGAAATAAGGATATCTCCCAATGACTTATCGAATTCACAAATTCCCTGATAATCACAAAAGAAAGTCGACTTTTCTCCAAACATTGAATTCTAATTTTTGCTGTCCTGCTAATGGAATTCCTTTAAAACGATTTTTATTTAGTTTAGAACATTTGGCATGATGCTGGTACTGTTGTATCCCCAGACTATTTTTTTAAGAAAAATCAACTATTCGGGGAACTTCAGACCAGAGTGAAAGCCTCTGGGAATTTAGCCCCCCCCCCCCCCCCCAATGGGAAATTACCAATCCCAGTAATCAAACATCAGAAGCGGCATGCAATATCACAGAGATCTCGAGCTTACATATCCCGAGCTGTAAGAATGATGACGATGTATGAATTTTGATTCTAGCCTGAATCAAAGCTGTGGTATAAAATTTCATTAGGACCCAGATTTAACCTTTAATAATTATTGTAATCTCAATTGAAAATCGTATAATGGAGACCCTGAACCCTTTACCATCGATGAAACTTACAAAGCTAGAAACGTATACGTTCGCAGAATTATTTTGAAAACAATCAGTGTTTGAGGAGGGTAATATCTGAAACTTTTATTCTAGAACATGATGATACCAGACCATACGCCAAAGTTCAGATAGCTGGTAAATTATTCATTAGTCTTTTGGATAGCGCTGCGAATATGAGTGTCTTAGATGCCGATTCCGAAACTTTCATAAGCGATTCGACTGTTTTCTTGCACATTCTCCCCTGTTTAACGCACCATAAATGCAAAAGCAAAAAAGCGATTGTTAAATTATTTGTAGTCCCTAGTCTGACGCAAAAACTTTATATGGGGACAGATTTTTGGAGAACGTTTAATATCAGGCCTATGATGATCAATGAACTAAATCAAAATACAGTTTCACTTACGGATCCAAGTCGTTGGTAATTTTCACCTCAAGAACAAATTCTGTTGCATTACCCTATAGTTAAGCGAAGTAAGGTTCGAAATCTGGAAGAGGTGCAAGAAGTCTTTGTTTGAAACTTTGCTCCAAGCGATGCCACTTTTACGCAAAATTAACGAAGAAATTCACAAATTAACGCCCAAATTCACTATATCAGGTTAGTGAGATCGGTATAGCTTATGAAATTGCAGATGAGAGAGATTGATGGGGATATATCATGCAACAAATATACGCGAATAGTTTTAACCACAGAGGTCAGAAATAATGTCCGGCTGCCCATTTAACAGAGCAGTGAATATTTCAGGGGGGTCGTCCTCACGATGTAACGATAGTTACAGGTATATGAGCGACTGTAAACGATCATCACATGCTATTGTATTAATTCAAATTTTACTCATCAAATCCAAATGTTGAAAACAAACCCCAATCATGTGGATTATATTTTAACCAAACGAATCGACAATCTATTGCACGATTTTAACAAGTTTCTTTAAACAAATGCTATAGACTTATTTTCATAAAAGTAATGAGAACTTGATTGGGTCCTTGAAATTGGGCCTGCCAAAATTATAAAAGGACGTTCGCTCCCAAAGCAAAATTAAATTAAGCCTAATAAGTTTTAGGTAGAATTTTATTTCCTTTTAGAACTTTTATCTAGCTAAATTTGATGTTTAGCAGGTAAAGTAGTGATTGCTTTGCTTGACATAGTGAAATTTAATTCCGTCAGGACGTCAACTCGTAAATAACTCAGTGGCTAAGAGATAAGTTGGATCCGTGAGGTAGAAAGCAACAAAGTGGGCCTGTTTAAAAGACCAAAAAAATTAGAGAAAGTAAAGCGCGACCAAGAAAAGTTGAGCGCGATCAACAATGAAGTAAAACTCTTAATATAACAACCATCATAGTCGAAAGAGCCAACTTAGGAAAACAAACCGAAACCAATCGCAAATCAGAAACTAGATATACTCTAAAATGAACCAGCAAAGCTCAGAAGTTAAAGTGCTAATCTGCAAAATAGAACAAAATGGAAAGATGACACCCACCGAGATAACTGTGATATGAAAGATGTAAGAGTTAGAGAAATCGACCAAGAATTAATGGGCAAAATTTAAAAAATTGAGGCCAGCCACGAAACTCGTTTCTCACACCCTGAAAAAATTCCCCAACATAGAACAGTAACAAAACCATTTCGATGATGAAGCTCTGATTGAGAATTTTAAAGCACAGTTCCAAGCCACGTTACATCCTAACAGTTGGGTCGCCGGTGAGCAATTGTTTGCTATAATTCTAGTCGTACGAGACTAGGCAGCAGATGTATTTCTGACATATGTATATCGGTAAAAGACGAGCTACGAAATAATCTTAAAGAGTTGGAGTTGTAAGTGCGGTCCAAAAAAGGAGTTAAGAAAAAAAAGTACTGCAGCGAAGAGAAAAGTACTCAAAAATGAGGAAAAGGCCATTGTTTGGCCAATTTTTATTTGATGTCATTCCTGTGAAAGGATTTCTAGTGGTGCAATAATTCAAAATCGGGGTGGGTTTATGTATATTTAAGAAATTTTAACACCTAACATAGTAATAAGGTTACTGATCGAATGAAAAAGCGATATGATACATTGAGTGACCAATTCAGCTTGAAACACTGAGCAGTACATCTCAGATGGCCAAGTAATTTGTTATCAAGAGAGATCAGAGAGGAAGGGCCATCTAAGAAGAAGGCCAGGGATTCAGACACCAAGGAAAGAAAGTCCTGCGAAACCGACCAATTCCTAGATGGATTACCCATGCTATGTCAATTTCTAGTTTAAGTGAGCTTAAACTGTTGAGAATTTGTCTATGCTCCACAATCAAACCGACAGAGTTCCACATCCCAGTGCACCTAATACAAAACTCAGCAGAAAAAGCAGCGCCTTTATTGAATGACTGCAACTGCAGCAGGAACAAAATGTTCTCCATGGCAAGAAGTGGTGTTGATGACATAGCTCCCGTAATAGCCATACAAACAATGACTTGCAAACAATTAAGTTTGACTATTGATGACTTCAAGAAAATGATACAAGCGTAAGATAGGGGAAAATAGGCTATAGGTAGATATAGACGTCGTTTTTATTTTTTTCAAAAAGCAAGCAGTTGTCAAAAAATTTCGATAAACTTCAAAAAAATTTGAGTTACAAATGTAACAAGCTTTTGGGTGTGCTCGTTGTGTAGCTAAAAAAAAGCTGGGTATTTTTGACCCCCCAATGAGATATTGACCAATGAGATATTATGTATCAAAGCTACTACCATTCAATAAATTATGTCAGAAATCGGCATATCATATCAAAATTAGAAGTATTATGCCATGCCAGAACTATAATCTTTGGTGTCAAAATTCGATAGCTCATCTCAGAATTCCATACCTCATGTCATAACTAGATATACAATATCAGTATTTACATTTATGATGTCAGAATTCAATATCTTATGCCAGAATTCACCGCATGCACCATGTTGGAGATATTATACCAGAATCCCAGTCATGTCAGAATTTGAATTTCTTATGCCTGAATTCGAATTATCATGTCAGAATCCGATAAATGATGTAATAGTTAGATTTGCAATATCAGAATTTGTATTTATGATGTCAGAACTCGATATATTCTCTCTGAATTTAATATGTCATGTCCGAATTTGCGTTTTTGATGTTAGAATTCGGTACATCATGTCAGAATTCGATGTATCATGCCAGAATTCAATATGAAATTTCAGAGTTTGAAATTGTAATTTCGGAATTCGATACATCATGTCGATACATCATACCAGAGTAAAATAAATTATGTTAGAAATCGAAATATCATGTCAAAACGTGCGTCAAAATTTGAATTGTTGGTGCCAAAAATAGATACTTCATATCAGGAATTGAAAAATCATAAGCGAATTCGATATGTCACATATCGTAATTTGAATTTTTGATGCCAGAATTCGAGTTATCATGAAGAATTCTATTTATACTTTATGTTAGAATCAGATATGCAATATCAGAATTTGTATTCATGATATCAGAATTCTACATACTATGCCAGAATTCGATATAGCATGTCAGAAATCGATATGTCACATATTCGAGATATTACGCCAGAATCCGATAAATTGTAACATTCGTTACTTCATGTCAGAATTCGATACGTTATGTCGTAAATTAAATACAGATGTCAAAATTCGATATATCATGATATCAAGCCAGAACCCGATATGTCGTGTCAGAATTGATATAGGTATCACGTCTGAATTTGTATTGTATTGACAGAATTTACATTTTAGTTGTCGGAATTTATGTGCTAAATGTGTCAATCATGGCACAGTTCAATATGTCAAGTCGGGATTTGAATTTATGATGTCAGAGTTCGATATATCATGCCAAAATTTGGTAAATCATATCAGAATTCGATATGTAATGTTGTGATATGAACTACATAGTTCGGTATATTATTTAGAATTTGACATGCCAAGGAAAAACTCAATAAATAAATTTAGAATTCGATATGTCATATCAGAAATCGCATTTATGTATGTTATTTTAGAATTGAACATATCAAGCCAGAATTCAATTTGTTCTGTCAAAATAAGAGTTAATGCTGTCTAAATTCGATATGTCTGAAATCAAAAATGATTTTTTGGTATCAAAATTCTATATAACAGAATTCTACATACGACGTTAAAATTTGATATGACATGTCAGAATATCAATTTATAATGTCAGAATTGTATATCTTATACCAAATGCAGACATAAAACGAACAATCGCAAATTCTAGATTATTAAAGGATTTTTGAAAATCTGTCATTACACGATTTTCACAATAACAGGATTATTTCGTTTTCAGAACGCGATTTTTGACAATCGGGATAAATAAAAATCGCGATCAATTTTGTGTCTACTGTTATTATGTTAGATTAATGATAACAGAATTCGATATGTAAAGCCAGAATTTGAAAGGTTGTCACAATTTGATAAATCGGTCATGAAGGCTTCATAATTCTGTAAATCATCTCAAAATTCGATATGTTATCTCAGAATTCGATAGGTTATACAGAATTTCAATTTTTGGTTTTAGAATTCGATATCACAAGTCAAATTTTATATGTTACGTCGATATTTTAACTTTTTCTGTATTGGACATATTCAGTCAAAATTCGACATGTTCTGTCAGAATTCGAAAGGTCTTATCAGAATTCCATATATCATCTCATGACTTCAGAATTCGATACATCATCTCAAAATTCGAGATGTCATATCAGAATTGGATATATCATGCCATATTCTGACATAACATGTCGAATTTTGGAATGATCGAATTCTGAAATCTTGAGATGATATGTCATAGAATTCCATATCTAAATTTCTTCAGCGTTTGACTTTATAATGTCAGAATTCAATATAATTCATGTAAGAGCTTGAGTACGGATGTCAAAATTCGAAATATCATGCCGGTATTCGATAAAACATATTAGAATTCAATAAGTCGTAGCAGAAATTAATTTTGTGGCATCAGAATTTGAGTCATTGATGTTAAAATTCAATATATCGTGTCTGAATTCGATTGGTATTCCAGATTTTGCATTTTTATGACAGAATATGTTCGATAAGTCATTAGATAAATCATATCCGAATTTGTACTTACGTTGTCAGAATTCGATATCTCATAACAGAATTACATACAATACCAAGTTTTTACAGTTAGTTGGGGTTTGTATTCATTAGGATATAATTAAGCATGGTGGTAAGTATTTTAAGACGAGTTGCTATACAAAAAATAAAAAGGAACTATTTTGTATGTATTTCGTACGAAGTGTTCACTTAATTTACGGTATAGTTTTTTACGTTTTTTCATACACAATGTATAAAATGGCATTATGTAAATTACAGGTTTACGTGTAAAAAACTGTGTAAATTACATAGTGTAATTTACTCGCCCAACCGTGAGAACACCAAAATTTTTGTTTGGTTGGGCAAGATTCGAAAACAGATGTAACTGCTTATAACTTAATGTCCTCCACCGAAACAAATTTTGTTCTGGCGAAAAGTGAGGAAACGGGCTCGAGAGAGAATAAATCCGGATCAGTCAATCTTTCCATTTCGTTATGGTTTAAAAGGTGGCGTTTCCATGATACTATTAAAGCGATACACCTGTGATCCGAAGAGTGAATATCATCTGTCACCTTCCAAGCTTAGAATTGAGCCAATGGTAGAGATAGAGCACAAGCTAGTTTTTATTACCTCCCGTCTTATAGGATTAACAAAAGTTGGCTGACGACCTTTGTTAAGAATTTTGAGATTAGAAGAACTCAATTATTTGAGCAAGCAGATTTTTGAGAGGCAGGCTTCTCTTCTTACTCTATATTACTAAATTAGTAAGTTCCTCCGAAGGAGGAGGCACAACGGAGTCGAAAATTAATTAAAGTCACCAGTTTGGCGATTAAAAAGAGATAAGCACAACTCAATAATACTGTTAGAAACCAAAATATATGCCCTAGGTTTAATGACATAATCTTGAGAGAAAATTTTTCGATTAAAAGGATTCAACCCAGAAACAGTATCATCAAGTAGGTACGGTTTTTGAATTAGACATAAATCAAATCTGTATTCCATACAGCAAGCGACTTAATCAGTTCAAAATAAGCTGCTTGCAATGATTTAAGTTAATCTGTTTAATTTGAAGCATAGGAACGTCATAATGACCCTGAAATGGGTCCACTCAGAAAAAAAATTCGCAATACTTCTGGTCAACCTTATACACAAGCGATAGGCGATTAGCCTGCCACTTGTAACGGACAACATCCCATCCTTTAGTCGAAATACTTTGAATCATAGCGCCGAGATTGTTCGTAGCCACACTCGGATTCTAAGTTGGATTCTGATCTCAAGTGAGAAGCAGTAGAAGTTTCGATTGGTCCTCACTGGTTGAGCCTCTATGAAAATACGACGATTGAGTACTGCCCGGGAGAGATGCAAAGAATTAGAAAATTGTATTTTTTAAATTCCAAAATGTTAAATATTATGAAAAATGGTTGCTTTTAGAAGCATTGCCAACACATTCCCCAAATTTAAAGAACAACATCAAATCTTGCGTGCTGCAAACAAACTAAACCAGTATAAACCTACTTTGTTCCAGTCTAACTTACATATTTAAATAAAATTATAAATTTTTTAATTAGACTTTGTAAACTTAACTAACTATTTGTATTATTAGTCAGATATGGTTATATCTTATTAAATATAACAACGTATAGTCAAATTATGTTAATTAAATTATCATAAATAAAAAGTAATATCTGAGATTGATTTTAACGCATCAAATTATAATTAGAGTACTAATGCTAAAAATTGAATACGCTTCTGATCAGATCTAAAAGCAACTCGATAATTTTATTAGACCAAACATACGTGTGACTATATGACTTTCATATGATCCGATGCCACTTACATCCAATAAATTACAAAAAATTTGTAAAGGTCATTCCGAAGAGGTTTACGAGAGTCGTAAAATAAATATTTAAAGTATGTCTATATACAACAATTAAGTATGAACTACAGTTTATACCTGTGTACATACCTACTATTGCATTGTGCATATAGCTAACTATTTATCGTATTATATAATAGTTATCACTATGATAACCGACGTTTCGACTGTCTGACCAAAAACTTTTTTATCATTACTAAAAATCAGCAGTGTATTGCTAATTATTTAACAAACTTTGATGGATTTTAATTTATTACTTAAACTATTTTGATTTATTTTGACACCTCAATATTGTTTCGTCTTTATATTACACTGATTGCATTCGTGTATATGAAAGTTCGCATGGTTTTGTGAAACTATATTCAGTTTGACCCAAATTGACTAAGTAATTGCTATTATTATATACTTTCAATTTTTTATTCGAATTGTCGGATGTAAGTTGCGATTAATAATAATTATATACAGATTATATTTTTTGATAAATTACAGGGTGGTACTACAGAATAAAAACTTGTTTAATTTGTTCCCACACAAAATAATTTTAATAAACACTTTTAATGTAAATATCTAAACAGGTTCCTGCCTAAAAGACGTTTTTGACTTGAAAATGAGCACTTTTAAGTTTAAAAATTTCATCAGTTTTTTGAATAAACTTAATATGGCAAAGTGGGATGGAAGTTGCCTATTTCCCAACCGATTGTTATGAAATGGGATTCTAAAATGATTTTTGGATGAAATTCTGTAATACGGCCAAGTATGATTGAACTTGCCCATTTCTCATCCGATTATGATGAAATTCGACATGTTTGTTGGAAATAGGATTCTAAAATAATATTTGGATGAAATTTTGGGATATGGTCTATTAGGATAGAGCTTGGATATTCCTTAATCGATTATGATGAAATTCATGATTTGCGATGGAAAGATGATTTTCTAAATAATACTGCTAATTTCGAGATTCTACACTACTGTTAGTAGTTTTAATTTTTCAGCACGTGTCCACCAAATACTTCATTTTTTTAAGCATGGCCAAACTTCTAGCTCTGACAGTAAACAATCAGGAAATATATCCCAACGTTTAAAGCGAAAGATTGGCGAAAAAAGTTTGTAGGCGAACTTGAATATTATTTCGAAGATAATCTCTATCGTTAAGCAATTGAAATAGACGTTTACGTTGCCTCAAAGAAACTTCAATAGCTGCATGATTTACAGCAATTTCAACAGAAAATAATTTAAAAGCCATATTGATTCCTCGCAACCTCATCCAAAAATAATTTTTGTGTCATGTTTCCTTCTATTAGTTGGAAACGTCAAAATTCATCATAATTGGTTAAACATAGCTAAGGTATATGCTAATTGCCAATATACCAGAATTTATTCTTAAAATCATTTAAGAATGCAGTTTCCAATCCATTTATCGAATTTTCTCCAAATCGGTTAAGAAATAGGGAAATTCTATTATACTTAGCCATATTCCAGAATTGTATCAAAAGTCATTTTAAAATCCCATTTCCAAGGCAAATATCAAATTTCAACATAATCGGATAAGGAATAGCCAAATTCCATCATACTTGGCCATTCCAATACACATGTCGAATTTCATCATAATCGGTTGAGAAATGGGCAAGTTCCATCATACTTGGTCATATTTCAGAACTTTATCCAAAATTTTAGAATCTGATTTTCAACTCACATGTGATGAGAAATAGTCAAGTTCCATCATACTTGGCCATATTCCAGAACTTTACCCAAAAATCATTTTAGATTCCCATTTCCGACAACCACATGTCAAATTTCATCATAATCGGTTGATAAATAGGTAAATTCCATCATATAAAAAATTTGTTAACTACTCACTACATCCTAATCCACCCCCAATTCAACTCCAACTCAACTTCAACTCGTAAATTGACCTCTAACTTAACCTTCAAATCAATTCCCAATTCAATGCCCAATTCAAAAATCAAACCAGCATATTATATAAAAAAATCGTAAATATTTAAAACCAGGTATTTTGGGTCAATTCGTATGGCAGGTACCCCACCCTCTCGACGTATAGTCTCCAAAAGCTTTTCAAATCTCCGCCTTGACCATAGAAACAGATTGGCGAAAAAAAATTCAGAATCGGACAAGCCGTTCTCGAAATACCACTGGTACAGACATCCAGACATAGACATCCAGACATCCAGACAGACGGACGGACATTTTTTTTTTTTTTTTGCTTTTTCAGACTCAGGGACTTTCAAAACGTCGAGAAAAGTGGTTTTGGACCAACCAAATTTTTCGTCATTTTTGACAAGATTTCAATACTTTGGTCTTTTTAGACCGAAGTAAAATCAAAAATTTAGAAAAATGCGTATGAAAAAAATATTTTAATATCCATGAACTTGTTTGTTCAAAAATACGGTTCACCTATTTTTTGGGAGGGTTAAGGATTTTATAGGCCATCATGAAAAGCATTTATCATGGAAAGCAAGTCGTTCTTTATTGCATCCACCATGAGTTCCGGATCAGAAAGCAGTGCGCGAGCAGTACGTTCGCTGTACTTTAATTTTATGTGTAAGATCGCAAATTCGTATTAAATTCCTATAATCTCGCGATTGTACAGAACTCGATAAGTGTCATTATCATCGTTTAGTGTCATATATGTCATGCTTGAGTCTACTCTCGAATATCATCAGCCGTATTTTGTATTCATCCATTGCCTTTCATCCATTTATCCGCAAATATCATATTATTAACCGAGGACCTGATTGGTTCAATCAGGTCCAATTATTACTACAACGTGATACTAATTTGAAATTATTCTGTGGTCAGTGGCGGATTAACACCTACAGGCACACTAGTTAAGGAATTAAATAATGAATATGCCTAAGAAATTGATAGAAGCTTATGGAGTGTTTAATGTAAAAACCAAAGGGCATGTATAATTGTTGATTGAATGTTCAAAAAAATATTATTTAGAAAAATGTTTAATAGTGAAATCAAAACCTACCTTGGGTTTGAATTCCTGTTTAAATCTAGGATTAATTAATCGTGTCTGTGCTTTAGATTTAGATAGAACTAATACATAAAAGAAATTAGCGATTTATTCAATGGCATAGGGAAAATTTGTAGCGGATTATTCATACCACAAATAATGCCCTACATAACTCAATATAATTTAGTTTGAAAACCCTGGTCCCATGCAACATTATATACAATTACAAATATCTGTAAACATTTTTAATTTGAACATTCTATTGTTTTGGTTTTGGACTGAGCCGGCATAGAATATATCAACTTCCCATATTATGTTAATAATAATTTGGATTTAATCAGTTAAGGTCGGTCGGTCAATATTAAGAGCTAGAACATTTAATTATTGTAGTGCAACAAAATAAAATAGTGTGTACAATTATAATAGTGAATATATTTTGTGAAATATTGTTTATATTTATAACTAAGCAAAATTATAATAAAGTGAATTATTTTGTATCAATTTTGAATAAAAACAAAACATAATATTTGTGTTTGAATTTCATAAAATAAATTATCAAGTGCACTACAGTTGGTGACCCCGAGAATACGAACATAATAAATCAGTAAAACGGTGTATGAAATTGATCAACGAATTAGCTGTGTAAATTGATGCAAAAAAAAAAAAAAACCGAACATATGCATCACATTCTGCAAACTAACCATTTACTAAATCGTACGACATTTACTGATTTGTAATATAAACAGCGTCAATCGTTACCTGTTACTATCGTCGGCGTCGTTCGAAATTACAACATATACCTCAAGACTACAAAGTTACGGCAGTACCATCTCTAATCAATTTCATTATTCAATTTTGGACATCTGGCATAATTTATTGTGCCAGATAAAAGGTATTTAAAATTTAGTACAATTATACAAACAACAGTTTATGGCGCCAATTACTATTTTAGCTTGAAACGTATTTACATCATTGAAAGCAACAACAACAAATTAAATCGCATCACAATACAACTGTAATAATATTAATACTTATATACAAACGTCATACGTCGCATGCAATGTAAAGTGCGTATCAAGTAAATCAACGGGAATTACAAGTAATTAATTTTTATTATTATTTAAATATTGATTTGTATAACGTAATTTTCAATAACTGCTCCTTGCTCTTAATAACTGCAAAATATGATTCACACAACCAACGTATAGTTAGTTAGCCGCGATCTCGAAAATATTTTGCATCATAAAATACCCATAACTGATTCAATCTCCTCCATATACTGTTGATCTATCGTCAGCAATTTCCAAAAAAAAAAAAAAAAAAACTAAAAATAATTTGTCTTGAATTTGTAATTGTATTGATACAATATGGGATCAGACACAGAAGAAAGCAAAGCCAAACCGATAAAAGCTACTATTGAATCTAAGGAACAAAGACCAGAAGCTTGTTCAGTTAAGCTTCCAACATATTCATTAGAAAATCCGGACATATGGTTCATTCAGGTAGAAGCTTTATTTAACGCATACAGAATTAGTTCAGATAAAACACAATATAGCCTTGTTGTAGGATCCCTTCCAACGTCAGTATGCGTCGATCTTTTCGACTTTATAAAACAGCCGCCAGAAACTAACCGTTATGACAAATTAAAAGCAGAACTAATCAATAGACAATCGGTTTCTGACGAGAAACGGCTTGAGAAGCTTCTAGAAAGAGAAGATATAGGCGACCGAAAACCTTCAGAGCTTTACAGATCAATGAAATCCATAGCAGGCGATACAGTTTCCGAAAATTTAGTTAAGAAACTTTGGATCCGTAGACTTCCTAAACTTGTTCGAGCCACTTTGGTCGCAGTTGGTGAGGAACCAATTACGAAAATTTTGAAAATTGCCGATGGGGTGTATGAGGCTAGTGATCAACCAAATGTAAGTAGCATGTCAAAGGTAACTAGGGCACAATCCCCCTCAGTAAATTCCCGTTCATTAAGGAACAATTCACCTGACCTTGAGGAGCGTATTGTAGCCAAGATGGAGTCTATGTTAGCTACTTTTTCTAAATCAAGAGAACGATCTCCTTCACCATATCACCGATACTACAATCAAAGATTTTCAAGAAATCGTGGCAGAAGCTCAAGCAGACCACGATCTATGGACCGACAACCACGTGTTTGCCGATACCATCGGCGTTTTGGTGATAATGCCTACAACTGCCTGCAACCATGTAGTTGGAAATCCCAAAACAAGCAAAAAGATGCTGATTTAAAAAACTAATCGACCCGACTGTAAATGCGGCAAACAGTGGGATATTTTTAAATCGCCGCCTTTTTATCCGTGATGTTTCTAATAATTTTCTTTTCCTTGTGGACACTGGAGCAGATCTTTCTGTTTTGCCAGTACGCCACTTTTGCAGATATCAACCTGCTAACCCAGACCTATCATTATCTGCTGCGAATGAAACAAAAATAGATACTTTTGGTACTAAATTTCTACAAGTGAACATAGGATTAAGACGAACATTTCCTCACTTATTTGTTTTAGCATCAGTTAATCGACCTATTCTAGGTGCCGACTTTCTTTCGAAATATGGACTCCTTGTCGACTTAAAGAGAAAGTGTCTTATTGATCGGCAAACTAATTTGTCTATCCAAGCTTTAACAGCAAATGTTAATACGCCTACGCCTATTCATTTTGCTGTCGAAAATGGATATGGGTCATTACTTAAGTCATTTCCATCATTAACTGATGCTCCAAACTATAGCCTACCTGTAAGGCACAATGTGGTCCACCACATCATTACAGAAGGTAGACTTCCATTTTCAAAACCACGTCGTTTAGATCCAGAAAAGCATAAAGCAGCTAAATCTGAATTCGATCATATGATACAACTTGGAATTTGTCAGCCATCATCATCTCCAGCAGCTTCACCACTTCATATGGTTCATAAAAAGGACAACACTGATTGGCGACCTTGCGGAGATTACCGTCGTCTAAATACAATAACCATTCCTGATCGGTACCCAATTCCGCACATCCACAACCTTTCGATGGACTTACATAGTAAAAATTTTTTTTCAAAGATTGATTTGGTCAGGGCGTTTCACTTGATTCCAGTGTCTTCCGAAGACATACACAAGACTGCTATAACGACACCTTTTGGCCTCTTTGAGTTTTCGCGAATGCCATTCGGTCTTCGAAACGCAGCACAGACGTTTCAACGTTTCATTAACAAAGTCGTTGAAGGACTCGACTTTGTCTTTGCCTATATAGATGACATCTTGGTTGCTAGTGAGTCCGAGGAAGAACACAAAAAACATCTCCAACAACTATTTCAACGTCTTACCGAATACGATGTCAAAATTAAAAGTTCAAAATGTGTATTCGGCGTTCCGACTTTGAACTTTTTAAGTCATAAAGTATCTGCAAATGGTATATTGCCATCAGACGACCGAATTAAAGCCATTAATGATTTTCCTGCACCATCATCCATAAAACACATTCAACGCTTCGTTGGAATGGTAAACTACTTTCATAGGTTTATCCCAAAACTAGCCGAACAACTTATACCAATTCACCAGCATTTAACTACATTACTGAACCAGTCGAAAAATAAAAAATCATTTTCATGGCCTTCAGACTGTAGCGCAGCATTTGCTCAAGTTAAATCTTCACTTGCCAGTGCAACCCTCTTAGCACACCCTATGAATAACACTCAGTATAGCATAACCACCGATGCTTCCAATACCGCCATCGGAGCAGTACTCCAACAGCGCAATAGGGGACACTGGGAACCGTTGGCATTTTATTCGAAGAAATTGCAGCCCGCCGAAATAAAGTACTCAGCTTTTGACAGAGAATTGCTTAGTATTTACCTTGCAATAAAGAAGTTCAGATATTTCATTGAAGGAAGAGAATTTACAGTATACACAGACCATAAACCTTTGGTCAATGCAATGTTTACTAAAACCGAAAGAAGTCCTCGTCAATCGCGACATTTGGACTACATTGCCCAATTCACAACGGATATAGTACATATCACAGGAAACAGCAATGTAGTCGCGGATACTTTGTCGCGTATATGTGAACCAGAACAAGCCTCTATGGAACAATTTTGTATTGATTTGAAGACATTGGCAAAATTTCAAGCATCTGACCTAGAACTAAAGAAACTGATTTCAAACGATTCACTCCGTAAACCTTCCTCAAAATACAAATTAGAACTAATTTCGATCCCTGACGTGTCAACTGATCTGCAGTTATATTGTGAAACTTCAACTGGAAAAAACCGTCCGTACGTACCAGTTTCGCAAAGACATACTATTTTCGAAGCTTTACATAGTTTATCGCATCCCGGAAAGAGAGGTTCAAGAAAATTGGTTGGTGCTCGTTATTTTTGGCCAAACCTTAATAAAGATGTCACGCTCTGGGCCAGTCAATGTATTCCGTGCCAGAAATGCAAAATTCAGCGCCATACCAAGTCACCTGTGGGGCAGTTTGAGTTGCCATCAGGTAGATTTGATAATATTCATTTGGATCTGGTTGGACCATTGCCGCCATCGAATGGCAAAGAATATATCCTGACGATTGTAGATAGATTCACTCGATGGGTTGAAGGTTATCCAACATGTTATCGGACATGACCAGTGCCAATGTAGCCAAAGTATTTGTCGATCAGTATATCCCTAGATTTGGAATACCGCTTACTATGACAACAGACCAAGGCAGCCAGTTCCAATCTAAACTCTTCTCTGAGCTGAATAAGATTTTAGGAATCCATCGTATTCGAACGACCGCATACCACCCGCAAGCAAATGGTATGGTTGAAAGATATCATCGTCAAATAAAAGCTGCCCTTAAGGCTCGAGGAAACACCGTACACTGGAGTAGCGAACTACCATTTGTTTTGTTGGGTATTCGCGCTGCCATAAGAGACGATCTCAAATGCTCTCCTGCCGAGCTTGTTTACGGACAAAGTCTCAGACTACCGGGCGAATTGTTTGTACGTACATCACCAAACAACGCAGATCCCAAAGATCTATTAACTAATTTACGCAGTTTCATGCAGAATGTCGTTCCTACTGACACAAGAAAATCCCCGAACAACAACACATTTATCCCTAAAACTTTAGATACATGTGAATATGTGTTTGTTCGAGTTGATAAAGTAAAAACGGGACTGGCTCCGCCTTACGAAGGACCATATAAAGTTATTCGTAGATTGCGAAAACAATTCGTTGTCGACATTAAAAATAAAAACATATCAATTTCAATAGATCGGCTAAAGCCCGCGTTTGGAATCATGACAGAGCCACCTGATTTAGCCACTAATAAAAAGAAGTCTGTATCTTTTGTTGAACCATGAAAATTATTATTTGTTTTTTTTTTCTTCTTCTAGTAAGGAAATTAATTGTCAATATAAGTACATTTTCCCAAATTTTAGTTTTCCATTGGAAGTGACATTCTGGGGGAGGGTAATGTAGCGGATTATTCATACCACAAATAATGCCCTACATAACTCAATATAATTTAGTTTGAAAACCCTGGTCCCATGCAACATTATATACAATTACAAATATCTGTAAACATTTTTAATTTGAACATTCTATTGTTTTGGTTTTGGACTGAGCCGGCATAGAATATATCAACTTCCCATATTATGTTAATAATAATTTGGATTTAATCAGTTAAGGTCGGTCGGTCAATATTAAGAGCTAGAACATTTAATTATTGTAGTGCAACAAAATAAAATAGTGTGTACAATTATAATAGTGAATATATTTTGTGAAATATTGTTTATATTTATAACTAAGCAAAATTATAATAAAGTGAATTATTTTGTATCAATTTTGAATAAAAACAAAACATAATATTTGTGTTTGAATTTCATAAAATAAATTATCAAGTGCACTACAAATTCAAGAAAAATTTACGTTGAAAGAAAATGTTAGAGGGAAACTAGGTGAATTATGCTCAGCTTGTGGAAAAGCCTAACAAAAAATTAAGAATTTGCCTTGACCCGCAGGAAATAAATAAAAATTTGGTTCCAAATTTTTTTCAAATTCCAACTTTCAAGGACATTAAGTCAAAAATATTCGGTCAAAAATATTACACGGTGTTAGATCTAAAAGACAGTTTTTGGTAGATCGAACTTGACGATGATTCAAGTAAGATTTGTATCTTCTCTACTCCATTTGGATGTAACAAATTTTTACGGCTTCAGGAGGCTTCTTAGAGATTTTTCAAAGGCTCAATGAAACAGTTTTTGGAAATTTATCTGGTGTACTTGTATATTATATTGACGATGTTTTAGTGTACGGAAGAACAAAGGATGAACATGACGTTAATTTATCAAGAGTTCTACAACAAGCAAGAAAAAGAAAACGTAAAATTTAATTCCCAAAAATTACAATTGGCGGTGGATAGGGTAGAATATTTAGATCATGTTTTTCATTAAAGATAAAACTAGTGATGATTTTATATTAGCGAAGCTTAAATATTATTGTTCAAATGGATGGCCTAAGTTCTTTTTTAACAAAAGACACGAGCTATATATATGAATGATGAATTGGTATTCTACCAAGATAGGGTGATGGTACCTCTAAGCTTACGGGAAAATATTTTGAATTTGCTTTATGACACATCTAGGTATGATCAAAATCAAAAGTAATACATGATCTCTGTTTTATTGGCCGTCTATGGACAAAATTATTGAAAGCATAGTAGCAAGATGCAGGGTTTATAAAAAGTGTCAATCCAATAATATTAAGGAACCGATAATTCCATATGAAATTCCTCATCTACCTTTGGAAACAATTGGTTGTGATTTATTGGACTTTAGTAAAAAAGTTACCTGGTTGTAATAGACTTAAAACTCTTACCCTCAAAACAGTCAACGTCAGTTATTAATGCGCTTACTGCGATTTTTAGTACCAACGGAATTCCGTCGAAAATTATAGCTGATTAAAACTGTTTAGTTATAGTTACAATTTTATCATAGTTACATCAAGTTCAAATTACCCACGGTCGAACGATTTATCTGAGAAAGCAGTACACATATATAAGACAAAGTTAAAAAAGACCGGTGAAGATAACTCTTCTTATCTAGATTTGATGTTATTGGATTATCGGAATACACCTGTTGCAGGGTTAAAACATTCACCTGCTCAAATACTAATGAGTCAAGAGATTTAGTCGAGAGACAAAATAAAATCAAAGGTTATTACGATCGCACTTCAAAGGAAAGAAATATTACTTTTACAGAAGGTGATAATGTAACGTACCAAATTGGTTCAAAAGGAACATGGCATAGAGGAAAAATAAGCATAAGAAAATCAGAACCAAGGTCATTTGATATTTTAACTGAAAATAATAATATAATTCGATGCAACACTTTTCATATGAGAAAGTCATTCAACCAAGCAACTATTATTCCCCCGGAGCCACATATTGATTACGATCGGCTTTTCAAAAAAGTAAATCAAGATCATGAAAACAAGGATATTTCAAATTGTGCCAGAGCAAACATCTCATCAACCTTCGTCTACAATACAGGTTAAGACTAGATACGGCAGAGTTGTAAAACGGCATGATTATTTCAAAATGCTAATTGAGTTAAAAAATTATTTCAAATTCAGGATTATCTTAAAACGGGGATGTTTTATGTATTAAATTAAATATTGTGAATTGTCGATGTTGTTATTTATACCAAATTAGCGGTATTGATTTATGGCGTATCGCTATACGGGTTCTTGTAAAACGATCATATTTAATAGCAGAGGCAGTTCGATATCGAGATACAAAGAAATAAAAAACTGATAAGATAAATTAATTTTGTTTTAATAAAATATACAACTAATGTTTGACAATGCGACCCTGGAAGGTTTTCTAGATTTCTTCAATATTATGGAATATTAAGTAAGTTTTCTCGATTAAAAATTAAAGTTAGAGTTAAAGCTTTGCGGTGGCCAACGTTAAGTTCTTCATTTTACTTTTTCACGTGTTCTTTCCACTTTAACTTAGCGTTACTTAACCTTTCGATTAGTGAAGTTGATGTGAGCATATTTCGTTTCGTTCAGCTGAATAAGCCATCGTTTTGATCGATTACCAAAAAACCTTATTAGTGATTCTCTGTAGTTTGCTGGCTATACCCTAGTGGAAAAATTATTGAAAATATACCATAATGTAATATAAACAGCATATTCTAATTTTTGTATTTAAACCAATTTTATGTAAAAATGATCATGTTGAATGATTATTTTTAAAAAACTAAAAACAAACAAATGTATACCAAAATAAATTATTAGCAAAACAGATTAATTAGGAATTTTTTATGTTTATTTTGAATTTTACTTTAGGCATATATTATTTATAAAAACTTTTAATTAAGAATTGCCAACAAATCATAGCTTTAGTATTTTTGCGGAATAATAAACCACAATGAATCTTGATGAAAAGTCATTTATTACACTGATTATAACAAACATTCTAAGAATATGTTTTATTTATAATATGTTTAGTTTAATTTTATTTAATCGATACCCGCGGAGAGATCTAAACTATACTAATTTAATTATGCTTATTTTAATGGTTTTTTGTGATTTACATTAAATTCGTCGTAGAATGAATGTAGAAATGTGGCTAAGATTATTTCTTACCACGCCACGGTCCTGAGCACGATTCTATCCTTTGACGAAAAATTCTGAATAGACTGACCACATTCAACCTTCACCAATACATTATAATTATGGTTAGAAAGATATCAGTAGATACACTGTAAAACTGAACCATAGCTAGAATTAGTATAAGCTCGTTTAATAATTTAATTCGGTTGGACAATAAATTATTTTACAATTTACTCGTAAAGTTAATTGATTATTGTTAGTGGTTGCTGACCGATAGTACCGAGGCCGGCAACCACGCGAGTGCGACAAAAGTTACCATGCGAGTGCAGCAAAATTTAACTTTTTATTTGTAAAATTGTTTGGTATCCTGGGCCTGCACGAACGGTGCTGATTCTCTAACAAATAAAATAATGGGGCAGATACACGATTGATTAGAAAGCAAGCAACTTTCATATGAAATATATTAAGCTTTAGCATTATTTTGCTAACATTTTTTGGGAATTTGATTGAATGTACCATACAATACTATTTTTAAATTAAAATGTGTAGTAATTACTTGGAAAATTAAATGTTAATTATATCTGTACTGAACATTTTTATTCTGACAGAAAACATTTAATCTCAATCTTCTAAGCTTCTAACTCGATCGTATGGTTTAATGGTTCCGTAGTTTCTAAAATAAAACAAAAATTTGAAAGTTATGGCGAAAAAACAAAATGCAATTTTTCGTTTCCCTGTATGTTTAGCAATTATAAGGGGCAAATATACGAAAGCATGTCGTCGATGCCAAAAATGCTTGTTGACCTTTCATAGAGGTTTAGTGGCTGCATTGAACCAAAGTCTGTTACTTTTCTACTGTTCTACTTTGAATTGTGATAAAATTTGTGCAAATTAGGCAACATTGTCTGGACCGAAGAAACTTTAAATGAAATAAATCATAATATATAGAAGAGTAAACTGAATTTATTCACGGGAGCTTTTATTTTATCTAATTTGAAATATGTAAATAACACTGTAAAATTTGTAAAAATCTAATAAAACTTAGTCATTTATTGTTAAATTGAAAGTGTGATGGAATGTACTTATCTGAAAACTTTTTGTGATTTTATGTTATTGTACCCTCGTGCTTTCATATACATATTTGTCACTTAACACTTTCGCTACCACAATGCACTGGCACATCATGAATATGACTCTTCTTACAGTCCATGACACCCCGGAACATCATACATTTTTTTATAGTTTTATTTTAAAGGTTACTTGAATCTGAGATAATTCAGTACTCACACCAGAACCCAATTTTTTGTTAGTATATTATTAACTTTTTAAGATGGCGAAGGCACATAAAATTTTACTGACCTACTATTAGAAAAAACGAACGGGGTTCAAGCTCCACCTGAACCGCAAATGTTTGGTAAAACACAAGATCAAAAACAATGGTAAATATTGTGACGATTTTGAACATCATACAACAAGCTCATTTTATGAACAGCAATAGCTTAGACAATTGGCGCATGTTATAAACGAAAAGGTCGATTGTTCGATGCAAATAGATGCAATAAAGGAAATTTCGAGATGAGGATGCATGAATAGCATGAAGATGAAGATGCATGAATAGCCTTTGTTAATATTCTTATATGCCAAAACCTAGCTCTAGTTCCTCGTTGAAAATTGTGGAAAATTCGCGAAACAAAAAAAAATATTTTAATTGGAATAAAATCAGCCTCTACAGTGTTATGTCTGGAGATGTATTTTATGGATGTGACTTGTCAATAGCTATCGCAAGAAACAAATTCAGTTCAAGTTTCACGTGGGAAATCTCGGAAAATTCGATTTCCCCAAAATCATTAGAAAATTTGTATAAAATCAGCATCTAGAGTGTTATGTCTGGTGATGTATTTTATTGATGTGAATTGTCAATAGCTGCTATCGCAGGAAAATAATTCAGTTCCAGTTTCCCGTAGGAAATCTCGGAAAATTCAACTTTCCAAAAATCATTATGAAATCATCATTGAAATCAATGACAAGTCACATCAATGTAATCCATTTCCAGGCATAACACTCTAGACTAGAGGCTGATTTTTTACTTTCGACTGGAAACTTTTTCAAATTTTCCGAGATTTCCAACGGGAAACTTGAACTGAATCTTTTCCCTGCGATGGCTATGGAAAAATCCAATAAAAACGATTCAAGTTCAAATATACACTCCATAGGTTGATTTTATTCAATATTGTGAATTCTTCTGATTTTCCGGTATTTTCCGCGATTAGGTTAAACAAAGCTTTCTGCGTAAGAATACTTATTTACAAAAATTTTTATTACAATCCATGTATCCTATTTACTTTCGGTTGATAACCACAAAATTTTTTATTTTCGGCTGAAATTTTAACAACATAATCTGCATTATCGACTTATAACTTTCGGCTGGAAACTTTCGGCTGGAAACTTTCGGCCAACTTTAGCAAGGTCATAATGAGTGCTTCCGTAATGCAAATTTATAAGCACATTATTTAACCCCCCCCAGATATTGGAAAAAAATTATATGGAGTGATGATCCGACGGAAAACCGAAAGTTTGAAGAAAACTAGGTGAAGCTTTCAAATTGAGCTGTACTCTAGCCACTGTGAAACACGGTGCTGGAAAAATTATGTTGTGGGGCTGCATGGAATGGAAGGAAGTTGGGAATCTACAATTTATTGATTCGAAAATGAATTCTTTGTTGTATATTGACATTTTGAAAAATAATTTACAATCATCGGACCTCAATCCAATAGAGCACCTATGGTACTTATTGGACAAAAAATCGGTGGTAGATTTTTCACAAAGCCAGGTCTGGGAGCAAATTCATGTCAAAATTTAGTTGAGTACATGCCTAAACGTTTACAGGCTATCATTCAGGCTAAAGGAGGTTCGACCAAATACTAATTTAATATCATTACATTTTTATTTTCATCTCCAACTTAAAATATTTAAGCGTATACTTATTTTTTTGTCACTTGGTTTTGTAAAATATTTAGTAAAGAATTTTTTGTGATTTTTAAAGTTGCGAATTATCTGTGAAATAAAGTTTCTTTTTTAGACAACTAACCAATGAACATATTTCGCTATCATATGGATCCATGGATATGATTAGATTTTGGTAAACTTGATATTGAACATGAAAATCGATTCCCAAATTTAGTGTACACTTTTTTTGGATCACTGTACATATATTGCATGTAGTTTTTTAAATATCTTCGCTAAATACACATTTTCCATTTCGGTCACATCCAATAAGCGAAGACTTTTATTCGTATAAATTTTTAAAAGTTATCTTGATTTAAATTTGTATTAAAAAAATATTCGCCTTAAAGTTAACTATTTTAAATGCACGGCCATACACAAAATATCTACCAAAGGGAATGAAATGATCATTAAGCGGAGTACTGTGAATCATTAAAATCACTCAAGCAACGCAACCGTAAATATGAAAGGAAAGTTTTTCGCATCATGACGATTCAAGACAGTTTCACACTCAAAAAACAACTAAAACAATGAGAATACCAAAATTGGGCTGTTCACATTAAAAACAAACCAGAATTTTTCTTCATATGGACGGAAAAGAAAAGGTGGATAAAACGTTTAGCACGAAACTGTGGTTCAGCACTAGCTCTTGCTACATAGTATTAAAAAATATCCAACCATCACAAAAACATTTGAGTGACTTAGTAGAGACTTACTTTTGGCAGTAATAATAGCTCATTTTTTATAGCTTTGTTGCTCGACTTTTGAGTTATTTTGTGCGTTCTCCCCCCAGGTACTTGAAATCCTAAGACATTTTGCTGAAGTTTCCTTATTTAAAATCGGGTTTTACTTTAATTTATTTATTCTGAGCTCTAGTCTGGTTTAAAGATTTGCTTTCTTCCAAACAACATAAAGTGAGACGCAAAATTTTGTTCGTTGATGCAATGCTTGGTTATAATTTATATCAAATTAACTCCATTGCTAATAATCTGGGGAAGTTTTTGAATCCATTTATCGCAAATGATATCAACCATAATCTTTGGATATTGTATTTGATACTACTGACTGTATGCCGAAATCTGAGCACCTGGAACAAATCAAATACATCTTTAAGAAGACAAACCATACTGGTCTGCATGTTTATTTGGAAACAGTGAATTGGGATGAGATTCTAAACGCAAGGGATGTGAATGAAAATATCGACAAATTTTATGAGATATTATGCAAGGCTTCGAACTCCATGTGCCTATTTCCGATAACTCACAAAGTATTCACCCTCCATTGTTCGATGACCGGCTTATAAATCGTAAAAATCGGGAAGGTAAGGCCTATGCTAAAATGATGAAATCAAGCTTAGAAACAGATACGCTGTCAATTTACAATCCAGCGAGGAATTTGATGTCTATTTCAAATTAAAGTACAAGTCTTATTTGGCTGGCATCCAAGAAAAAAATTAGAACTAATCCAAAACAGTTCTGGAAAGATTTTAGGTCTAAGCGTGAAATCGAGGGGTACTCTGCCAATATGACCTTGAACAATAGCACTGTCTATCGACCAATCGCTAGTACTGATTACCTCGATAGAAAAAGCAATAGCAAAATATCAATCACTCCTCCAGTCATATCTGAAGAAGACATTCTAATAAATTTGAAGAGTTTTGGAGACGGTTGTGGGCCTAATGATGTACGTACATCTATATTAAAAACGTTTGTGATTATTTTGGTAAATCCGTTGTATAAACTGTTCAACTATTACTTATTCATTGCTGTGTTTCCCGAAAAATGGAAAATCTCTAAAATAACTCCAATGGATGTGATTAGGCAACATGTTACAAAGGAATATCAACTTCATCATCAATTCCTAAATTATTTGAATTAGTTGTATCCAACGCTTTTAAATCAACACTAATACGTCATATATCAGTCAACCAGCATGGGTTTAAACCCGGTAAGTAATAATACGGATTTTAGTAAGGCATTTGATTCTATATATGTCATCATAAAGCACTCCAAAGTCTATTTGCATTTGGATTTTGATTAGAATACATTAATTGGTTCAAGTCATACTTAACAAACCGTCTACAATATGTAATAATTGGAAATAAAAAATCCTACGTTATCAAGGTGACATCGGGTGTTCCTCAAGGATCACATATTGGACCATGGCTTTTTATTGTTTTCATTGATCGGATAACCAAAATCATAAAAAATTCAAATATTCTCATATTTGGTGACGACGTAAATATTTATCGTACGATTGAACAAATTCGTAATGCTGACAAACTGCAAGATAACCTCAATAGACTTAGTCGGTGGTGCGACCAAAACTTATTACACTAAACATTAAGAAGTGCAAAATTATGTCTTTTCATCGTAAACGGAATCCGATAATTACTACATACAACATCAATGACAATGCAGTTCAAAGAGTACAAGAGATTACTGATCTAGGAGTCACCTTCGTCAAACACGTTAATTTTAACAGGCAAATCGATAACTGAATTGCTAAAGTGGGGAATTCAGTGATATACAAACTTTATTTACACTGTATTTCGCTTATATAAGATCTCAAGTGGAATATGCTGTAATCGTCGGAAACACTTATTCAAACATGCACGTCAAAAGAACTGAAATCATACAAAAAAATTTGTTGATATTCCTGTGTTGAAAAAAACTGGCTGCAAAATATGACTATTACATACCTTTTTATCAAAATGTGACTTGCTTACCACCATATTCGACTAGGTGCAAAGAATATGAAATTTGCACCCTTGAAAGAAGATAGACAGACGTCTTCTTCTGGATGCTGTTTTTATCGGAAACGTCCTACTTGGCCACATTGATTCAGCTTTTTTTTAATTTTGACATAATTTAATTTTATTTTGGTGGTTATTTTTTTTATATGAAATCATCTCACTCAATTCAAATTTCAATAAAATGTTTTGCACGTGCTAAGATAATTAATTGCCACGCTATATCTTGTCCCCCTAATGAAAACAATAATTTTCTATGGTTCATGTAAACGGTCAGGTCAGAAAAATTAAATTAATTTTATGAAGTCACAATTAAAAGCAACTAAGCGATAATTTAAAATTATTACTTACTAAATACTGTTATTAAATTAATTTTGCGCGATTCTAGGTATAATTCTATGTAGTGTAAAATAGCATTCGATTCATTCATTGCAATTCATTTTGCAAATTTTAATTTTTATTTGGGGTTGCGCCTAGCTAGCCTTCTAGCTTCCCATACCTGAATGGAAATTCTTCTTTCACAATTCTGTGAACTAGCTCTGTAGTACCACGTTGGTTTCTAAGCACAAATTGATGATCTGGAATAATTTACCATATATACTGGTTTCAAGAAATTTGCGTTTCAGTTTATTCCAGGATATTTTCAGCTGTAATACAAGCGTACCTAAATTTGTGCTAAAACCATATCGAAATATTTTTAGTCAATAAAAACGAAATATTTCCAAGCCTTTATATTAGTCAGATTGTACAATACAATAAATTATTAATGATTTATCGTAAAATGATAAGTGTGTGCCGCAAAATGCGTGTGTGCAGACTTACTAAAAATGTATCTGTCATTAATATTATTTGGCTATTTTCCAAAACTAATTAAAATTAGATTATACAAAAACTATAACAAAAATCTTTTATAAAAGAAAATACTTTTGAAGTTCATCCAACCAGTAAATCATGCTGCATTTAACCACAAACATTTACAGTGACATCGTTGCAAATGTTGAACTCAATTGATAGTAATTACAGTCTCAGGGACGCACTTTATGTCACACCTGACCATGATCAATAACATAAGTCACTTGCCTATAAATTAAATAAGAAATATTAATTAAATCTGAATGTATAAGAATATGACTTAAGATAGTGTGTACAATCGTTTATTTACGCACGAGACAGGTGATTAACTCTAGTATTTTTTTATCGTATTTATGGCTAAAAGGTTAACCTACATTAAATACAAGAAATTATTTTTAATATCTGTAAACAATAACAATACGTAAAGATAAATTTGAAACTACACAAATTAAATTACTAGCGGCGTTTCAATGACACACTATTGAATTATTTAAAACTAATACATACTTATATATGTATAGGTAAGATACGGCACGAATAATGTTTATCACGTGAGTTTTATTTTTAATATATCGAATACGGTCGCGCATATTAACTGAATGGGAGTTTTAGCATTGAGGCGAGTATACTTAATATAAACTGGAGTTCTTGGAATTTATACGAAATCATTGAATCAATTTCTTTATTTAGTGCGATTTGTTCTTGAATAAACATATATACGAACAAATATTTATATTTCACAATTTTAATCCACTGTACACAATGTACTTTATGCAATTACATATTTTATGTAAAATTTATAATAAGTATGTATGTGTAATATAGATCACATTATATTCACAAAAATTGCTTTCATTATTTATGCTTGCGAAATATTTGTTTTTTATGTCACTCTTACTGCTTGTCTTATGGTCATGTGAGTAAAAACCAGCTATATCATGTGACTTGAATGTGGGTAGCTGTAATTGGAGTCACGCGCATATTAATTTTCATATCTATACAATTTGGGCGTGATTATTTTCTAAACAAGTTATTGTATGCAAATTTTCTAATCATTTAGTGCATATGCATTTATGTATGTATATAAATTAGGTTGCAAATAGTGCGCTTCTCAAACTCGCAATAAGGTGCAAGGTTTTTCACAAAACATGTTTGCAAAAATACGTTCAACGCAGTTTTATTTGTTAACAATGTTCGCGTAGAATTTTGTTAATTAATTTTAGCTTTTGCCTTAAACTTAGCGCTTAAAAAATTTTATACGAAAATATAAAATTTTGTAATATTTTAAGCCGGAAATAATTTAAGGTTAACATGTATGATAATTTTTCAGCTTATCGATATCACAAATTTGAGAACGGGAGACACCGTCCAGAGATACACTCCAAACATGGGCTTTAGATGCTCTGTCTCTACACATTAGCCGCTGGCTAGTAGGTTGTCTGGAGCGTGAATAACCGCGAAGTAAGGGACCAAGGGAACTATGAGGAGAACGTACCTCACCCCAGACTCAGCTTCAGTCCAAGAACTTCTAAGCCCTCAATCAACCTCGTCTCATTTTCTCAAAGTCACAAACATATTTAGCGAATTTAAACAGAGAAAAAGCAACGGAACCATGAGAGAGATTGAGCTGCAAAAAAAATGTATGTAAAATTGTAAACACAAAGCGTGAAAATTGAGTTACGATGAATTTACAAATTTGCTGCCCTGCTGTAGGTACCCTGGGTAAAAATTTTTATTCACAACTTTTAAAGTATGTGTAGGAAAAAAGCGATTGTCTAATGTATTCAAAACTAAAATACAAGTTTTTCTGTATAAGATAGTTTATACTTCATTTTCTCATGTCCGGCATTAGCACGCAGGAGGCACAAACACTTGGGTAAGTTCAAGATGGACAATCTGTCGGATCTCGAAAACAGTAAAGTGCGGGAGGTTTTTTGCTACAAAAGTAGCTCTAATTAGTTCTAGTAAAGGTAAGTGTGTCTAAACAGCCACTTCAACTTAACCTAACCTAGTTCACTCAATTTTCAAACTTAAATCAATTACCAATTTGTTTACTTTAATTTGAATTAATTAATTAATTCGTGTAATTTGTAATTAATTCAAATAAAAGTAAAATAATTGGTGACTGTTAAAATTTGCTTAAACACGATACACATGCTGTATGAATGTGCGGAAGAAAATTTGTAAGGAAATTTGTGTTAGTGTAATTCACTAATACAACCGGTAAACATTATATTCTGTTCACGAAATAATCACGAATAATCCTAGAAATGTTGAAAACTTTGGAAATTTGGAATGCGGAATAATCTCGATTTCTCCAAAAAAATTCAATTAATTTTAATAATATATTAGAAACTCGAATCGAGCAGAAATCTAAAAAATTCACGAACATTTCGAAATATGTATTCCAAAAACTTGTGAAGCTAAGACTGCGAAGCTCAACTAAACGACATACAAAATTCGAATATTATTGAAACCCTCAAAAAGTATCGGATAATTTTGTAAATATTAAATAATCATAAACTTCAAAAAAACTCTATTATACTTGAATAACATCGAACCTCGAGAGTCTCCAATATACTTGAATAATTTTGAAAATCTGCAATACCCTGACCCTGACATCGAATTACTAGTTAATTCTTTAACATCTTACCACCAAGCTAAGCTAGAAGAATTTCAAAAATCTCGAGAACGACAAGATATATAAAATTGAGAAGCGACGAAAGTCTTCTGAAATCAGGAGAATAACGCTGAAATCAAACAAATAAAAATCAGCTTCACTAATTTTCAAAATTAATTTGGAATTTCTGTCAGAAAATTTAGAGTTCTTGGATTAATAAATCATTGAAATTACTAAATCGAGATTTTCGAGATTTTTGGATGACTTGCATGGTGTTACGAAATTTTTTGAGATTATATTTGAAATATTTCGTAATAATCGAAATTCGGGGAATTTTGAAGTTCTTGGATTAATAAATCATTGAAATTACTAATTCGAGATTTTATGAGATTTTCGAGATTTTTGGATGATTCGAATGGTGTATGAGATTTCTCGAGAACATGTTTGAAATTTTTCGTTAAAATCAAAATTCGAGAAAATTTGATGTTATTGATGATGAAACTACTAAATCGAGATTTTTGGAGAGTTTCGAGATTTTTCGATGTTATGAGATTTTTCAAGAATATATTTGAATTTTCCGTAATAATCGAAATTCGAGAAAATTTGAAGTTCTTTGATTAATCATTGAAATTACTAATTCGATATTTTCAAGATTTTTGGATGATTCGAATGGTGTTATGAGATTTTTCGAGGATATATTTGAAATTTACCGTAATAAACGAAATTCGAGGAATTTGGGATTTCGTGGATTAATAAATCATTGAAACTACTAAATCGAGTTTTAGTAGTTTGTGTTATGATATTTTTCGAGAATATATTTGAATTTTCCGTAATAATCGAAATTCGAGAAAATTTGAAGTTCTTGGATTAATTATTGAAATTACTAATTAGATATTTTACGAGATTTTAAAGATTTTTGGATGATTCGAATGGTGTTATGAGATTTTTCGAGAATATTTTGACATTTACCGTAATAAACGAAATTCGAGGAATTTGGGAGTTCTTGAATTAATAAATCATTGAAACTACTAAATCGAGATTTTACGAGATTATCGAGATTTTGCGATGATTCATATGTGTTATGATATTTTTTGAGAATATATTTGAAAATTTCCGCAATAATCGAAATTCGAGGAATTTTAGAGTTCTTGAATTAATAAATCATTGAAATTACTAAATCGAGATTTTGCGAGATTTTCGAGATTTTTGGATGACTTTCATGGTGTTACGAAATTTTTCGAGATTATCTTTGAAATGTTTCGTAATAATCGAAATTCGGGGAATTTTGAAGTTCTTGGATTAATAAATCATTGAAATTACTAATTCGAGATTTTATGAGATTTTCGTGATTTTTGGATGATTCGAATGGTGTATGAGAGTTATCGAGAACATGTTTGAAATTTTTCGTTAAAATCACAATTCGAGAAAATTTGATGTTATTGGATGATTAAATCATTGAAACTACTAAATCGAGATTTTAGGAGATTTTCGAGATTTTTCGATGTTATGAGATTTTTCAAGAATACATTTGAATTTTCCGTAATAATCGAAATTCGAGAAAATTTTAAGTTCTTGGATTAATCATTGAAATTACTAATTCGATATTTTCAAGATTTTTGGATGATTCGAATGGTGTCATGAGATTTTTCGAGGATATATTTGAAATTTACCGTAATAAACGAAATTCGAGGAATTTGGGATTTCGTGGATTAATAAATCATTGAAACTACTAAATCGAGCTTTAGTAGTTTGTGTTATGATATTTTTTGAGAATATATTTGAAATTTTCCGCAATAATCGAAATTCGAGGAATTTCAGAGTTCTTGAATTAATAAATCATTGAAATTACTAAATCGAGATTTTGCGAGATTTCCAAGATTTTTGGATGACTTTCATGGTGTTACGAAACTTTTCGAGATAATCTTTGAAATATTTCGTAATAATCGAAATTCGAGGAATTTTGAAGTTCTTGGATAATAAATAATTGAAATTACTAATTCGAGATTTTATGAGATTTTCGAGATTTTTAGATGATTCGAATTGTGTATGGTAATTCTTTTTATAGAAGCGTAAGCTATGTAGGTTTATATTTTGTCTCCAGACAACTTAAAAGAATGCATGTAAATGTCTGGGTTGAGAAGAACTCGTTTTGTCATGTTTTCTATGGAATCCATACGCATTTAGGTTAGCTAAATCTACCTTATGTAGCCAGAATCCAAAACCGGTATAGTGATATAGATAATAGAATCATCAACAACCTTCCAAGTATTCACTCGAACTTGGAAGGAATTCTCGAAAATATCGTAAAATCTCGAATTAGTAATTTCAATGATTTATTAATCCAAGAACTTCAAAATTCCTCGAATTTCGTTTATTACGGAAAATTTCAAATATATTTTCGAAAAATCGCATAACACCTTCGAATCATCCAAAAATCTTGAAAATCTCGCAAAATCTCGATTCAGTAATTTCAATATATATTCTCGAAAAATATCATAACACCATTCGAATCAACCAAAAATCTTGAAAATCTCGTAAAATATCGAATTAGTAATTTCAATAATTAATCCAAGAACTTAAAATTTTCTCGAATTTCGATTATTACGGAAAATTCAAATATAGTCTTGAAAAATCTCATAACATCGGAAAATCTCGAAAATCTCCTAAAATCTCGATTTAGTAGTTTCAATGATTTATTAATCCAAGAACACCAAATTTTCTCGAATTGTGATTTTAACGAAAAATTTCAAACAGGTTCTCGAAAAATCTCATACACCATTCGAATCATATAAAAATTCAAAACAAAAATCTCATTCTACGTTTTTCGATGTGCTAAGAACGTTCTGAGGTCATGATTTACCCATCACTCTTAGATTTCGTCCAGCACCCCCAGCACCCCCCAAAGGGTCAACATTTTACTTTATATAAAAATTCAAAATAAATAACTCATTCTACTTTTTTGGAGTACTGAAACCGAATATTTATAAAAAAAAATTTGACCCATTGGGTGGGTGTTGGGGAGTGCAGGGGCGAAATTTAGGGGTGATGAGTAAATCATGACCTTAGAATCGTTCTTAGCACACCGCAAAACGTAGAATGAGATATTTATTTTGAATTTTTATATGACGTGAAAATTTGACCATTTGGGGGTGCTAGGGTGTGCTGGGGCGAAATCTAAGGGTGATGGGTCAGTTCTGACCTAAGATTTGTTTTTAGCACACCGAAAAACGTACCAGAAAGTATTTCACCTTTCTGTTTCTGTATCAGGACTTTGTTTTTTTTGTGTCTGTGTATTTGGAGCTTTTAATTAAAATAGTACAAATCCAATACAAAAGGAGTAATTAGATGACTTTTTTATGTATTTGAAATCAATACTCAATGTTTAAACGAAGGAAGTGCATTCTGAGATTCAAAAACAGCTTTTGATATTTCAAATGACCTACCTAACGCTAAAACGTTTTACTATCGATTAAACGTTCTGAATCGAAAAACACATTCATGATGAGAAGCTTTTTGATAAATGCCAAGATTCATTAGGCCTCTAATGAACTCTATTTTGTTCGTTAATTACACAAATTTTAGTTCCGTGTACCTCATAATTTTTCTGATTGGAGGTCCGTTTTTGTATAAAGTATAAGAAACACTGATCTAATTGAATAAACGAAATACAATTCGAAAATATCTATTTACTAATAATAAAACTAATTACAATGAAACCGTCAAACACTTACAAGTGTAAAATTAAACCTTAATAATTTATTTAGGCCATGAATCGTAATCGCACAAAATATCAGATCCCATGACTTTAAGGTCAACCATAATTTACACAAGTAGCAAGCATGTTTTTAGTATTATTAACCCATGCATGTATAGTATTATAGTCCTTGATTTTAACGAACACTGAGTAGATACTCGTGAACTGTATCAAAAATTGATCAGTTTTGTTTTGTCATCAAAAAACTTTGGATTTTTCCGTTTATCTTCATCTCAAATAACACCAGCAGAGAGTTTTATTTATAGTACGCTAAGAAACTATGTTTAAACAAAACAAAAATTGTTACTTACTTATCAACCTCATCTCGAATTAAATATTTAGTTTTGCGTTCGTTAATTATTATTAAAAACAAAACTTATTTTATAAACTAATTTCCACTATAAAAAAAAAAAAAAATTATTTTTTTTAAATGTAATATGTAATACCGCATCCGGTAATTAAAATAATTATTATCAATTGTTAATGATCGAATTTAAAATTATTACTAATTCACAATGAAACATTAATAAAACAACAAAACAAATTAAATTTTTAACTTAACTCAATATGAAATAAGCACGTGATTTGAAAAAAAAAAAACGATGCGAAATTAAAAATTTAAGTTTGTTATAAACAAATCGACGTACACAACAAAGTACTTTGAATAAACAAATGTGACTGCACTTCGGATTAATTAAATTCGAAATAATTTTTAGCAACAACAAAAAAAAACAAAAAAGAAATTCGAATGGTTGCGTTTTACTAACATTGTTTTGTAACGAGTCGATCTTGAGACGCACAGAAACTATGAAAGAGCCTTCGATTTTTTTTTTATGTATTATGTACAGTAATACTCTCTTACAATAGTTGCTTACTATTATTTCTTTTTTGTTTTATTATTTATTAAAATAAATTCAATATGCAATACAAGTACATTGTGTGTGTATCGACTATGCGCGAAAACATAAATTTGCTTGTGTTTGTAGCGACTGACTCAATATCAAAATAAGTATGTTGTACATACATATGATCGATTGGTCGTATACAGTTTTCTTTGGGTCAATTATACTTGTTGGTAACTTGAGGCTGTGTGTATATACGCGATTGCGTGTGTATATATTAAAATCATATTTATGTATGTACCTATGTATAGGAGTAAGCATACATATAAGTTTGTTGGTGAGATCAAGTAAAACTACTTTAGTTTAATTGGATTATTTTTTCACTTTCTTTTAATTGAAACAGTTAACCCTTTACTTACTCGTAATAAATTTTTAATAATTATCATATTAATTAATATGAATTAGCCAATGAAAAAAAAGATCTGCAACAAGAACACGGTTGCGCAAGGTAATTTTAGCCTCTATTTGGGCTGGGCGTCATCCAAGAATAATCAAACAAAATTCTAAACAGCAATCTTAATTTACCATTCCAAAACTTGTAAGTTTAAATTCAGAATTCTTTTTTCTTCAGTTTAGAAATGATCTTCAGGCAGATAATGTTTCTGGAAAAATTACTTTCGAAATTTGAGATTAAAACGCCAAGTGAATATTTAGTAACGGACCAACAGAGCAAAATTCGCATATACGTGGTTTTAAACTTAACTGAATACATAAATCTTAAGAACCACTAATGCTCCTTTTTTACTTTATTGCATTGTGGGATAAATCCGCCTTCATTTCTACCGATAAATGCATTTACCAAAGAGCAAGCTAAAGACTATTTGGTAAATATATATTGTATGCTGTTACTAGTATATTATTCAACGTGTGTAATGATAGTTATTATTCATGGAGATAAAGTCTCGCTATCGCTCTATTACACACATACTTTTCTGCTTCTGTAACCAGTTCTACATTTTTTTATTTAATATTTCTCCATTTCAAAAGATTTTATTGTGTTGACATGGTATCAAAACAACCAGTGAGTAATGAATTTAATCCATGACTTATAAATCAACCCGAAAGTAATAAATTCATCGTGAGTTATATTTTGTTTTCTCCACGTACAAAAGTATAATTTTTTTTTTTTTTTTTCATTTTATTTTATTACGACTGAGACTGCGCTCATCTAGCAATTTTTCTTTCAAATACAAGTTTTTATATATCTAGTAAAATTCACGTTTGTTGGGGTGTAACCCACTGGTTAGCCCCATAATCAATTAAACCTATTTACTAATTTTAGTTTGGTAAGTTCACTAGGTCAAGTGGCCTCGTTCTTTGGAGTATTCTTTCAACGACAGGGTTATCTATCATATGGCGAATATAGGGGTTTCCATGTTCCTGGAGCCTTATTTCGTGTTTTGCGGCATGCATTTTTATTTCCTCTTTGATGTATTCCATCCGTAGGTCCCTGTGAAGGTCTTCATTTCTTGCGTACCACGGAGCATTGACGATGCTACGAAGAACCTTTTTTTGAAACGTCTGTATCATTTTGGCGTTTGTTTGCTTGGTACATCCCCAGAGTTGTATACCGTAGGTCCATATCGGCTTCAAAATTTGCCGATATAGCAGCAGCTTATTGTGAATTGTAAGCTCAGAGCCTCTACCTATGAGCCAATACATTTTTCTGAACTTTATGTTAAGTTCTTCTTTTTTCTTTTTGACATGCTCTCTCCACTTAAGTTTGGCATCGAGTGTCATGCCAAGGTATTTAGCTGTATTTGCATATGGCACGAGTCGCGAGTTATCTAATTTCTATAGGTAGGTGGTAAGCCTTTTGATAAGTAAAGTTAATATGCGTGGATTTTGTCTCATTAAGTTTGATTCGCCAACGCTTTGTCCAGTTACAAACCGCATTGGTCATCCTAAAAGTAACGTCGTTTGCAATTGGCCACAAAAAACTGAACATTTGCTACTATGTTCTACTTCCTCGGTGGTTTTTGCTCTAGACGAGTTAAGTTAGTTTATTTAAGGAGTCCAGTCGGCTGTGGTTTGACAATAAAATGCAAAACAGTGTTTTTCGCTAATATCTCGAAAATGGGATACCATCGTATTCCCGAGAATAAAAATCTCTAAAAAATTCAAAATAAAGTGCCCCATTAAAAAAGAAGCCCCTATAAATTGTTTATTAACTACAGTATATGAAACAAAAGGATGCTACATAATTTTTTATCATCTTTACGCAGAGAGGACCAGTGCTAAGCGGGGAGTGTTTTATTTTAGTATGCAAAATTCGTAAAACATTAATGTGATCGGTTGAATTTGAATTCGTGCGAGAAGCTAAAAGATTAAACTTTAAAAGAAATTCATGAGGAACCGCGACGACGAAAGAAAAAGGCAAACGAGTCAATTAGAGATTATTTCCTTGAAATGAGGCATCTATAGGCAATCAAGGTAGTCTAGAAGACGAGACCTCCCTACAAATAAAATTTTGCTGTTTGGTGCTAAAATTTTTATGAATTTAACGAAAACATCGAAAGGTATACGAGCAATTCAAATCTCAAATGGAAAATTTATCAAATAAGAGCTTGCCTCCAACATCATCGGGTGCAGTAGGAGAAAAAATTGATTATAAATTTAGTAGATGGTTTAATTGTGTTATCCCGAAACTCCCAAATCCCTGTTTTTTGTCAGTCCCGAAATCCAGGATTTCGGGATTGCCTTATATATAATATCGGGATTGCATTCCCTAGTTATTGCTGGCTGGGCACTTACTCTTGAAACAGTCTTCTCTTGAAACAGTGGCTATATCATAGAACATCATGCTGATACTAAAATGAAGCACGTAGAAAGTAAAATTAAAAAAAATTACAACCGTTCTCGTCAAAACTTTGTGACCTGTATTTTATCGGCTCGTAAGGGCGGCAAACAAGAAGGGTATTTAAATCCTACACCCAAAGGTGATTGTCCTTTATCCGTTTATAAACTGGATCATTTAGGACCGTTGTCAAGTATATCCAAGAAATGTCAATACGTATTTTCAATGTTGATTGGTAAGTTCTATAAATTCGTCTGGATTTACCCAAGTAATTCAGAAGCTGGACCTGCAAACAAATGTTTTTGGGAATCCGACACAATCGAGGAGGACCATGTTTCACATCAAATATTTTTAAAGATTATTGCTACGAAAACGATGTTTCTCACATAATGCCAGTCACAGGAATGACACTACGCGGGAGTGGACAGGTTGGAGGTATTAATGGCATAATCGTATCTTCTCTCTCAAAATTAAGCAATGAGAACCCCCAAAGTTGGTACAATTTTACCAGTAATCTTCAAAGGTTTATAAATGGAACATAGCATCGTACAATTAGGATGTTAGCATTTGAAGCGATGTTCGGAGTCAAAATAAGAAATGCTGAAGACGTAGAACGAGCGAAAATTGCTGAAGTAGAAATATTAAATCACTTCAAAATGGACAGAGATGACCAACGATTGAAAGTTAGGGAGGAAACCGGCCGTTTCCTTATAAAGTCGGGGATTTGGTGGCAATCAGAAGAACGCAGTTTGATTAGCTTGAAATTATGTTCAAAGTATTTTGGTCCTTATCAAGTATTGGCAAAGGACCGTTACAAAGTTCAAAAAGTCAGAGAATATCTAGGGCCAAAAGAGATAGGGGGGGGGGGGGGGGATAACTCTCCAACTGTCGAAGGAGGTTAAATATCTGGGGGTCGTACTTGATCAGAAATTGACATGGAATCCCCACTTAAATCATATAACAAACAAGACCAATAAGGCCTAATTCACCTGCCAAAGAATGATTGGCAAAACGTGGGGACAAAGCCCACAAATGTTGGTTTGGCTCTACCGGGCCGTTATAAGACCTATGGTCTCTAATGCGGCGTTTGTGTGGTGACCTAAGATGGAGCAGGTTGGTGCACGAAGAATACTGGACAAGATCCAGAGGTTAATTTGTATGGGTGCAACTGGAGCAATGAGGACTTGTCCAACAGCTGCCGTTGAGAGAATACTGGGGTTCTCACCACTGCACTTACACATTAAAAAAGTAGCCGGTTCAAGAGGTCTGAGCCTGAAAATTACTGGAAAAATTAAAACCATGAGGCCAGGACACAGCAACATCCTATATAAATTAAATCTCAAGGAGGAATTGATCCAACTATACCAGATTTGATGGTAAGGACAATCGATTGTCGGAGGTATTTCACCATCAGGTTGCCGGATAGGGCACGGGTAGAGAATATTATCTCCTCCCACTCCCGCCATGCTTCTGTATGGTATACGGACGGGTCAAAGTCAGACGGGGGTACCGGTGCAGGGATAGTCGGGCGTAACCTAGAACTATGCATACCGCTGGGTACCCCCACAGTTTTTCAGGCAGAGACCCTTGCTATTAAGGTATGTGTGCTTCAATGTCTCAAAAAGAAATATAGGAAGACCGAGATCCATATAATTTCGGACAGCCAGGCAGCTCTGCTAGCCTTAGGAGCTTCAGTGTTCAACTCAAAAGGTTTGAGTTGGTAACCCTAAATGTATTCCTAAAAATTAGTTTCAATGGCAGTATAAAACGATAATAACGTAAATTATTTGGTAGTTTTCTTCCGTTCCTCAGAGAGATAATTAACATAAAAACATTAAAATATGTTTTTCTACTTATTATTAATTTAAAGGTTGGACACCTAATTATTTGTTCGTAATTATATGTCAATACATAACCCAAAACTTATAAAAACATAACCCAAGAACAAGATTAACTATTAAAATGTTAGCCTTGGTTTTTATTTAGTTTCATTGAATCAATATTCCAATATACAATAAATCTTTTCAATGAAAATAGAAAACCACCCCAATGCAAGAAGTAATCATAATCAGTCCTAAATAACAACATAAATTAAATAAAAAAATAAAAAATGTCAAGCTATTAACTATTTATCATTGACCCATTATCACCCTAGTTTGGTTTCCCTCGCATTGGAGTTCCATATACAAATAAAGTTTGTTGGACTTATAATTTGGTTTGAAATTTAATTACATTTCTACGAACTCTTGTTTATATTATTGCTTATAAAAACATAATAGTTAGGCATAACACTCGCTCATATACATTATGTATTATGTACATACATATATGTTCATACGAATATTTAATAGTAAATCAATGAACTTATGTAGATACACGCCTGATAAATGAAATAACCAATTCATTATTACTAATACCTTTTATAGTTATAAATAAATAATTTTTGGAGTTTCACAAAGAAAATGTCTACAGAAGTTACAGGCTATACTTAGTTTTGTATATGGATATTTATTCCAAATCACGATACCAATTTATAAACCAAAACAATACTATGAAATACGATAACATCTTTAAATTTGACCAAAAACTTATGAACGTATATATATATTTATACGTATGTGTATATACATATTGTATGTATATTCAAGTTCAGTAACACCACTAAAGGTAATTAAATCGTGAAATATAGGATTGGAAGGTATTCATTCTGTCAGCGTACAGAAATATTTACATACCCTTGCCAATTTTACTCCAAGAGAATTTCATTTTTGTATATCCACCACTATTATAAATAATTAAATCACCTTAAAAAAATAAATTTGGTATATTTTACATTAATTAATATATCACTACACAATAACTATCCCGCAATTTGCACCATTATCGAATAAATTTAAACGTTTTAACGTAAAACACATTTTCTTTCAATTAACAAATTTAATTATTTCGTTCGTCATTTAAAAACTATATAGAAAACTGGCCATCCGAATTCGACGACTAGCCATACTGAACTGGTTTAATGGTGGTGATAAACATAGAAAGGATTTTAATTGAACATAACAATTGAACGAAAATAGTAGAATAGAGAAAATTGGAAAAGTCAAATAATTTTGTTTTTGTGATTTTCTTTTATTTTTAATCTAAATGGAAAATTTATGGTACTGGAATGGTCAGCGTTTTTCATTTATTATTTAGACCGTTTTGTTTTGTTAATGAACTTATATTCAATGTTGGTTTGACCGACATTCCATCCTAATATAACATATTTTGTGCTTAGTTATTTTGTAACTCTTAAGTTATCTTAATTGAAATATTACATCTTCAAGCAAAACTACTCCTTTTTGAAAATCTCAATGAATTTTCATAATAATCATAATTAACGACGAATAATTTGTAATAATCTGGAATAATCACGTTTTATCACAAAAATTTAAAACTCTCATATATATAACTTCCATGCGCGGATACAAGGGGGGGGGGGGGGGCGTATAGGGGTAATTACTCCTGAACCCTGATAAAATGAAACAAAAACCTCTAAAAAAAAATACATCTAAAACGACAACATATTAATTGACAAAACGAGGAATAACTAATTTAAAATTATTAAAACAATTGAATATGCAATTTCCAAAAGGGCACATTTCGAAAATTTTGACAAAACCGTTTTTTCACGTTAATGTGATGGAAATATATCCCCGCACTATTTGGTTTGAAATAGGCACATTTCTTGTGTTAATACGGCCACCAGTGTCGGTTTGTGTAACGATAATTTCGAAAAGGTCACAACTCTTGGAGATGTGCCCTTTTCGAATTTAATGCATTTTATTAATCGGCGACGGCGATACATATGTATATCTCTATCTGTCACTGAAGTGATTTTGATACTTATGATAACAGTTTCATAAAGTTTATACGTTGTGTTTTTAATTAGATTTACTTTATATTTTATGAATTTCGAAAAGGATCTCGTACGCATATAATACATAAAAAAATATATAAAATAAAGATTAACATTAAATATTTATATAATTTTCAATTACTTTTTGACCCTACCCTTAACCTTAAAATAAATTGTATAAATGTTATAAACTAATTTAGAAAATAGATAGTTTTCTTTAATTCCTGACAAATTTAATTTTTCAGACATGTGCCCTTTTCGAAATTGCATATTCAATTGAATTCTAAGTAAGTACATATCAGTAATCGATAATATTTCATTAATAAAAAACAACGCAAATAATTCAGTTGTAGTATACATATATGCACTTGTTAAGTTCAGCGAGGTTAAAACTAGATATTTTACAGAAATAATGCTAAAAAAATGCATTAAACTAATGAAAAAAAAATCTTGATTACATTTACTAGTAAATTGAAAATAAAATTGATTGATTGATTTAGTATGTACGACCAAGCCTAAGACGGTTCCAGACACCTGAGTAGTCGATAGTTAGTAAATTTATTAATCAGCAATACATTTTTCTCTAATACAGCGTAATATAATTTGTCCACGACTAACGTATAATATGCTCATTATACGTTTGTTTCTTCAATTATAATGATATCCATTATTCACTGCTATGTAGTAGTCTCTTGCCATTTTCATTATTATTAAACTGTGACGTCAAAATGTCGACGAAAATTATTTGAGGAGTATTTAAAGGATTTGATTATAAAACATAATGATATTTGTCGGTCGTGGACAAAGTATCGTATTCTACTCGCATATAATGGCTGTTATTCACTCAGATCATTTACGACACTCGCCCATCGGCTCGTGTCGGCAAACTTCATCTTCGTGAATAACAGCTATCATTCTATGCTCATTGAATAATATACTATTATTTATTTTTAACAACCTATATAACTAGAGTGACACTGTGATAATAATTTTCATTTTCTAAAAATATAATAAAAATTTGTACAATAATATAATGATGCAAACGGAAAGACTATTTTGATATTGCATAAATAAATTTTGACAAGTCAACAAACATAGCATAATTAAATCAGTTTATTACAAGGAAGTTGGCTTTAATTTGGCTTTTCCTCATTCATTGTGCATGCATTTTTTAAAGCAAAAGTGATAGGCAAAAGTAAAATGTCCAAAATGCATTTTTGCATTGTGAATGCTCTGTAACACTAAAGAAGAAAGAATCATAAACTCCGTCCGACCATTTTCTTACCTAAATACAATATATTTTATAAATAATTAAAAACGGATTTTGTTAAACAACAAAAAAATGTGTTGCTTTTTAATTAATAACCTGTTCCTAAAAGATATTTCTGTGTATGTAAATAATTACACATTAGTAACAAAAAAGCCCTCCCTCCCTCCCCCACAACTTAAAAGCTGGATCCGCCCATGATAACTTCAGAGATTTCAAATGTGACGAAACTCTCAGTTAATCTCGCAAAACTCTAATATCGAATAAGCCAAAATATTTAAACTAAAGGAAAACTTGTAAATTTCGAAAATCTTGATTATTCAAATAATCTCAAACAACTCGAATTTCTGCATTCTCAATCTCAATCAATCAATTAAAGTGTCTGCCAAATCTCGTATAATCTCGAATAATCCTGACCATCTCAAATATCAAAAAATAATCTCGAATAACATAAATAGCTTCGAATAATTTTGCAAACCTCTAAATCTTGAGTACTCTAAAAATCTTGAAGAATTTCAAATAACCTGCAACAGATATTCCACTTGAATACTTCTTTATTAGCTTGGAAGGGTTAGGCATAGGTGGCCGGCCGAGAGGGTGATAGTCTTAAAACATTGGCAAACGAAATATCGAAAGAAAAAATTAACTCGAACTTTAGAATATCGAATTTCAAAATAGTTTATTTTGAAAATCTCGAATGTGAAAATCTCGAAAATTAAAAAGATGTGCTAAATAGGGAAATTGTAAAAATGCTTTTAATTTTTTTTAATTCGATTTAATAGTGTTAAATTCAAATTTTATTACCAAATAAAAAATATTTATACATATGTTCTAAGCGAACCTTTTGAAAAAATCCAAATTATCATTTTTTTACCTTTTCTCAAAATTATTTTAATTTTTTTATTCTTATCAAATTTCTCTTATTTAATGGCTTCATATCACCTATTTTCATTCGTTCAATATTATTTTTAGATATTATTAATTCTTTTGAAAGATCATTAATTATTTTGTAAACACCAGCATTTTCCGTTCCTACTACTGTTTTTAAGCGCCGATGCCACGGCTCAACTGAATTTTGAGTACGGGACAAATTGTTAGCAACAGCATCGGCAACCGGCCAGTATTTAGGTTCATATTGTGGTTTACCTTTTGATCCTTTACCACTTATACTTATTTCTTTGAACCAACAAACTAAACGTTTGACATCCTTATTTTTAACACTCGAATAAAATGATGAGAAGTAACTGGAAGCTTTATTTGCCAGTACAAATGCTAAACATTTTAACATTCGCATTTGCAAGCTGAATTATTTCGATGTTCGGTATTTTGATGCGAGTCGTGCCTTTTGTACTTTTCTCCAAATTATTTGGCTGAAATGAAACAGGCATCCACGAAACTCTGTTGTTGGAAATAATTCTTCAGCGGCATCGTTTTCTCGAAATCTGAAATTATCATGCGTGGGGCTAGTTTAATGTTCCAGTCTCAAGCAAGTTTAGATAGTTCATAAAAAACTGAGTGTAGAAATAGTATATTAAGACACACATTCGTCCTCAACCTTTCCATGTATAGTGAATAGTTGCCGTAGAATTAATGGAACTACATGGAAAGTTCCGTCCATTAGCCAGCAATCCGATTCACTCAAAATTTGTAAGCTAGAATTTATTCCAAGTAAAATTATTTTTTGCTCATTGAATTCGGATTGTTTTAATATAAATAATTCGTCTTCATAATATTTAATATGCTTTGGTATTGCGATATCAGATAAACTTCTCGGTTCCATTAAACTATTACGTCTAGCTCGATAAATTTTTGATTTTTGAGCAATTTTGGATGGTATAGGTATACCCTGCATTCCTCTGGAGTATCGATTATGGAATTTCTTATCACATGTACCGGTGTAGTATTGGAATTTTTGGCAACCGATTTTAGATTGCTATAGGTACAAGTAACTTCCGATTTCCATGCATTAGGGCTGTGATTGTGTTGCGAGGGCTCTTTCGTTAACACGGTTTCATCATTTATTTTTCTACTAATAGCGCTTCTCTTACGACCTTAAGCTTTCTTTTGGGAACAACACATATTTTTATTATTCGAGATTCGAGATAACATTTTCGAGGTATTGAATTCGACATTTTGAAATTACGATATTTTGAAATTCGGTATTTTATTAATTCGAGATTTTGATTTCGATATAACGGTCGTTGAGGTTTCATGACCAACCCGCCGAAAGGAGTATTATCGAAAAAATAAATCGAACGAAAAATGATCGAAAAAAAATCTTGTTTTAAAAAGCTCGAAAAAACATTATCTCGAAAACAAAATATCGAAAAAAATAATCTCGATTTGAAAATGTTGAATACCTAAATCGGGGCTGGTTATAAATATAGAATTTAATCAAAAATCGATCATTTTAATGCTGTTGCAATTCTTCTTCAATTTGGAACTAATTATGATATAGTGAAGCGATTGATTATTTTTGTACTGTAGCTAATATTCGTATTGTTATTGATTTTAAGAGATTAAGACGTATTCTAATCCTGCCACGACGTCAATAAAAACAACGGTAAATTAATTTTGAATGGATTACCTGAAATTTGGCATGTATTCAAAATTCTAAAAGCTCTTCTAAATAAATCATTTTTGGAATTTATATGCAAAACCTATTTTCATTTTTGGAATTTATATGCAAAACCTAATATGAAGTATTGTTCCAAAACCAATTAAATTTTAGTGGTCGTCTACAAAAATTACCCATAGATGTTTAAAAAATGCTTTAACACTTTGTCATAGATATTTTAGAGCTTCACTTTGGGTTAAATGTAATTCAGATTCAAATTATAAAAAATCATTTGTGACTAAAGCTACACAAGCTTTTCGAAAAGAATTCCTTACTCAAAGCCTTGTGTATACTTTCTGGAGCAGTGAAAGGTTAATCTGAGAAAAATTAAATCCAAAAATTGAAAATGAAATTTCTCCAACTTATGGTATGGTTTCTAACTTACTTTAAAGTTTATATTAGAAGTGATATGCAGTAATAGTTATACATATGTTTGGGACTTTCGGAGAGGCTGCAATTTATTTGAGTGTAATTTAGTGTTATAGTTCTTCAGAAGTTGGAAATTTGAAGCTTTGCAATAAGGAGTAGTAACCATAACACAATATCGTGGTCGAAGAAAAATAGCTTAAGCTCGTAATTTCTAATATTTATGTGCTTCACAAAAAGAACAATGCAGAAAACTACCAAATTGAGATGGCAATCATTTGAGTTTTTAATGCCAAAAAACCTTCTAGTAGCTGCTCCTAAATTGGATTCGGCCCATTGTTTAAATTTACTGGTGGATTTGTATTTTATTTTCAACATTTGCTCTAATCTTATCACTTTAATTGTTGTAAATGTTGTAAACATTGGTTTGTCACAGTTTTTTTGCACTAAATCATAAAACTAAGCAATATGAAAAGAGGAAGGATAGTAAGTTCTGTGTTTCTAAAAACAAAAACAAATCTTTTATGTTTTTTGAATAATTGAGTCTTACCGGTAGGAATTATTAGTCTATATTTTAAGGAGTTTCATGAAGTGCTTAGAAAAAACGTGTGGATTAAAAAGCTTCGCTGAACATGTCACCGTCACTATCACTTTCATAAAATGTATCACCAAATATTTTAGAAACTCACATTTTAAATTTATTTAATGTTTAGTTAACCCCAAAAAACTCGATTTTGCGAAAAGCTTAATTATCTTGTTATCATTAAAATGTTAAAAGCTTTTGTTTAACTGTAATTGTCTTAATCCTATATGATCTTTTATACCTCTTAAAAATCAAATTGGTACATTGAGCTTTCCACTAAACCAAAACGCTTTTCGTTCCAGGCGAACATACGAAAAGAAAAACATGTGTATTTATATTTATTTTCGGCAAGATTTTTTTAATACACTTGTAAAACTTCTTGTCAAAAATTAGGTTAAAAAAAAATTTTAAATTAGAAACTTATATGTAGTTATTTTATTATATTTACAGATAGATTTTGGTAATAACATACCTACAATATAAATTTGAGACTATGGCAATAATAATCACTATAAAAATTTTCTTTGTTTCTTAAGCTTTAAGTTTTAAAAAATCTCGTGGCATTACGTTTTATGATGGGAACAACTTGAACGAAGAAAATTAAGTTAATTTGGTGGGTAAAATCTTTTAAGTAGACCAATTAACGTTCTTTAGACCTTGCAGTGCTGTATTAGCAAAGCAACCTTGATTATACAAAGCTATAGTCTAAAAAACGAAGCTTTTTTAAGGGTATTAGAAACGTGGAAAAAATCAAGCTTTCTATAGTAGAACACATAAAACATATGGGAAATCACTTTTGTCCTAAGAGAAGTCTTAATTATGATTTCTGAAATATTTTAATAATTGTTGGAATTTCAACATATATGAATGTCGTTTAAGTAAATCGTTTTCATTTTCTTGTAATAATTGATTTATTTAAGAATAAATATATAAAAATTCTTAACAGCAGCATTCTGGTCTAATTGAAATAAAAGCTTACTACAAATCGTGTGGTTATTAAGTCAATATAAATTACATAGATTGCAGTGATGGCAGTAAAAATTTGGTAAAATCGTACCGAAGTTAATATTTCCCCAGGTGGTAATTTTTGGATGATACATTAGCAATGTTTTTATTCGCTCCCGATAGATGCTATGCAGACCAATCAATTTTCTATACCTAATTTAAATCTGACGGCTATTTATTGGAAAATTTAATTTATTTACCGTCAAGCCATAATTTTTAATTCAATTGATCAGCGAAAACACATAGAGAAAAATAGAATAAGAGAGATTACGGTGAATTAGTTATTTATTCTTTAACGAAACTAGCGATAAAGCATATATCCTATTTTTTTGTACTCGATTCAAGATCGGAAAAAACAAAAACAACAAGCAAAATAATTGTTGTATTAATTCTATTCTATAAACATGATACATTTGTGTTGGTGTACTACCTACTATGTTATATTCGCATGAAAATGTGATTTACTAAATCGCATGCTTGTCTGTATGCTAAATTTGTATATTCGTATTTATCAAGCTTTGCTATTGGCTTTGTTTGTGTATAAAAAAAATCAAAAACCTAAACAATTTACAAGGAGAAAATAAAAATAAAATCTATTTGTGCCTTCTGCGTTAGTATTTGTAATCTTTATGAATGAAAAAGGCGTAGCTATTGGCGGATTGTTGTTGTTTATTGTAGATTTATGCGAATGTATAATAAAATCACCGAAATAATACGTCGTTCATTTTCTTCTTTTACAAGAATTTAATTGAAATTTTTAGAACGGCCTGCCTAAATCAAATGAAATCTTACACAAAAGCAATATAAGTAAAATTATGTGTATGTGAAAATACATTAGCGAATTTAATAAAAATTTGGTTTTAAAAATTTTCGTTCTACAAAATTTCGGTTTTTCAAAAATCATAAATTTAAAAATCTCGGTTTTCAAAAGCTCGGTTTTCAAAATCTCGGTTCTAATCGCGGATTTGTTTTAGTTTTTAAAATTAAATTCCCCATTTTCTAGAATTTATAATTTTTGGTTATTTTCGTTTTAAAGTGAAAATCCCCATTTTCAAGAATTTATAAAACCCGAAATTTCGTAGCACCGAGATTTTGAAAACCGAGATATTATAGCCAACCTGATCTCAAAAGCTCGGTTTTGAAAAATTCATTTTTATTAATTCGGGCTTTTGATGATGATTCGGGCTCGAATAAATAAAAATTTATTTTTCAAAACCATAGCTTTTGAGAACGGAGATTTTCAAAATCAAGATTTTGAAAACCGAAATTTTGAAAAGCAAGATTTTGTAAACCAAGATTTCGTACCCAACCCAGCAAAAATAGTAAAATATTCTAAATAAATTTAGAAGTAAAGAGTGTAAATAGGATAAAGCTATGTATGTACTTATGTATATCATAGTTCGAACATCTCATTTGAACATATGGATGCTAATTTATTTTACTATTTCTGAAATAATGGGACCTATCTCTTTCTATATTTTGCCAAATTTCCATTTGAAATGGAACAGATATGTATAAGAGTAGGTCTACGCCTACTATGATCCTTTTCTATGATGATAATTCATTTCGAGGGAACCAAAAACGCGTTAAAACTGACACACTATAACAAAACGATTTATAAAAAAAGTACCTACATCAGCTGACTTTCTTTACAAAATATCATTGTGTTGAGAATGTTTTTATTAGGGTTTTTCAGATATTACACACATGAACAGAATTACACATACTACGATCCTTCGTGAAAATAAATAACTGGTTTCAAGAGAAAAAAAACTTAAAATGTACTTTTGAATTTTTATATCAATGAAGCGATATTTTCCTATTGTAGTCGCTGTATAATTCTGTGGAATTAAACAAAAACATGATATCTGCAAACAACAGCCTGATAAGCGATATTTGGAAAGTAACGATAGGAAATTTTTTGCTCAATATGATGTACGCTTTCTATAATTAGTCTTACTATTATTTCAATCGCTGGATCAATTTTTACCTGCACCTATTAACCGCAACAAATGGTTTATTAAATTCATTCACAAACTGGTGTGGATTCAGGATTAATAAAAATTCATATTTTCGTTTTTATTCCAAAAAAAAAGTGTAACGCTTAATTCATTCAATATAAATATAACCAAACAATTCTTTTATTCAGTATAAGATAGGTAGACACAGAAATTTTATATAAACAAAAACGAATTAACATTTTCCAAATGGACAATTTTACTTTCTTATGTACGATATTTCAAACAATCTGTTATTAACAACAACAATAATTACACAAAATTGCATTTGGCATTTATGAAGACAAAATAGGATAATATGATAGTCCAAACATAGGTTTGCCATTTCATTTGCCAAGCCGTTGAAGGTGAAGCCCCTATGCAAACACTTCTATGATTACCTGTTAATGGGTAACACTACAACAGAATTAAATGTAATATTTAGGTATTTCAGGTATGTAAATCGGCAGCTCATTCCCAGAGGGTCGCATGGCAAATTTGGTTTGCTTAAGAAATAAGAGTAGACTATGCTTCTGAATTAGTTGTTTCATTTTCGTGTTGATAAATAGATAATAAATGTAGTATCCGAGAACATACAGTAAAAATCTAAGGTAGGAACTCGGTTGTTTCTTAACCGATTATGATGAAATATGTTCCTTGAAATTAGCCATATGCCAGAACTTCTTCTAAATATAATTTTAGAATTCCATTTCTAAACAATCAGATCAAATTTCACCATAATCAGATAAGGAACTGTAAATTGGTCATATTTGGCCATTGCTTATATGATCAACCACATAACCAGCACCAAAACGCCAGTGGAAAGATATATAAAAATAAAATACAGCACTTTTCCGTGAGCATACTATGCACACTATAAGAAAATAGATACATTAAGAACCGCATTCTAATATCATCCTCAATTACTACTTAGCAGTTTATTTAAATGAGTTCTTTAAACACCAAAATCGAAAACGTCAACAAATTGAAATCGGGTTACGACGAAATTTCGTATGATTACGGCAAGTGTGATTTGGAAATTCAGAGAATTATTTTCCTCATTTGAAAATGTATTTATTATAGGTAGGTCAATAACTCACATAAATAAATAAAACAACAACAATAAGAAAATCGTGTGACTAATTAATGATTATGATTTTCCCTTAAATCGAAAAATTAAAGTCATTCAAGTAAAGATGATAAGAAATGAAAAGCAAATCAAAAATAAAATGGGTATTTTAATAATCAGAAGAAACTTTTGTAAGTTACCCCGATTTACGGACGCTCGATTTATAGATAATCAAAGTTACGGACATGACAAATATATGATCAACGTTTCGGTATACGGATGAAATATTCGCAATTACGGACTGAATATTTTTTTCTCATTTTCTTTGTGCATGACTTTCAAGGACTCTCAAAAATAGATTATACGGGGGATAAATTAAACTTGTACTGAACTTATATATGAAAATGTCTGAAAAGCGAACAGCGAGTTATGATAGAAAGCGCGTGAAAAATGCACGCAAAGCAATAACTTTAGAATTAAAACTTGGTATTTTAAAGCGGTTTAATGCGGGCGATAGAGGTACAATTTGTCAATTGTACAAAGAGATACCTTTAACCGCAATAATATTTCAAAGTAAGGAACTAAGGTTATGGAAGAGATGGAGCAGTTACTTAGTGCGTGGATAGACCATCAAACTACTGGAACATACCATTAAGCACCATGATAATTCAGGAAAAAGCAAAGCGCTATCCAGAGGAGTTTTTAAAAATTGTACAAGCCGGTGGATGGATACATATTACAGCAGGTGTATAATGTCGATGAGACAGGTAACGCCAAAGTCGAAAAAACATCTCTCGAATTGCAATTTTGATTGGAGGAAATGATGCCGGTCATCAGAATTTAAAACCGGTTCTAATCTGTTATTCAGAAACTCCCCAGAATTTCAAAAATATTAATAAGTTACAACTTGGAATTGTTTGGCACTCAAATAAAAAAGGCTGGATGACTACACGAATTTTTGAGGAATGGTTAAATAATGATTTTACAAATTCAGTTACAAAATCCAACACTGATCAAAATATTTCAAACAGGGCTATGTTAATCGTTGACAATGCCCGTAAATACCGTAGATATTTTTGAACTCTTGGAATATGATAATGAGCATATTTTCACTGAACAGCTGTTCACGCTAGTTAAAGAAACTACCGATCCACGATAGACGGTAAACTCAACTTCAACATGATTTGTGCAAGTAATATGTCAAAAGCTTTTCCATTTTTTTCTAAAACTACTGAAGCAAATGCTATTGAAAAATGTGCTGGTGCAAATTTTAGTGGCAGTTCCGATGAACAGTTCAGCAGTTCAGACAATTAATTGTAAACTTTGTTAGATTTATAATTTAGATTTAATAAAAGTAAAAATAAATTATTATTTGTATGAATTTATTTGATTATAATAATTAGTAATAAACGTTTCCTTTTACGGATTTTCGGTTTACGGACAGTTTTTGGGGAAAGCATATTGTCCGTAAACCGTGGGATTTGTATATGCATTTCCTTAAAAACAAAATAAAGGTCTACCTGACATTCTTTGAAAAAATCTTAATTGTTTTTATTAATTAAAAAATTATTTGTTAATTCCTCAAAATTCAAAATCGAACAATTTAATTTAGCAAAATAATAAAGTTTATGTCGAATTTGTAAGCACACTGGGAAAGTGATAAAAAATGCATACATCTATTTTCCATACCAAACATTAGCATGGATAAATTCTGTGGAATTAACCAAATCTGGATATTTGCAAAAAACATTTTTTTTATTTTTTCATGCAATTGTTTTAAAATTTGAAGCTGTTTGAAGTCATTTTACATAATTTTTTATATTTTTCGAGAAAATTTTCATCAAAACTAGTTATCTGAAATCTAAAAAAAAAATAATCAGAAAACACTGCGTTTATAAATCAGAACGATGTGAGTTTGAAAAAAACTAACTTTTTAACTTATTCAGTTTTACGCAATTAATAAAGTTGTAAATAAAATATCAAAAATGCGGTATCTAGATATGTCCCATTATTTCAGAAATAGTAAAATAAATTAGCATCCATATGTTGAAATGAGATATCCGAACTATGATTTACATAGCTTTATCCTATTTACACTCTTTACTTCTAAATTTATTTAGAATATTTTACTATTTTTGCTTTATGTACAAAAGAGATGTTTACAATATGTACATACATACATATTATTATTTTCGTGTTAGTTACTTAGGTAATTTTCTAAAATTTATTTGTATCCTCTCTAAATTAAATCTGTTCAATCATAACTATTCGTTCAATTTCCTTATCATTTCCTTAATTATCTTTTCCAATAACATATTTTGTTTATCTAGTACATGAGTTGTATTAAATGGGTTGGCTACATAATCTTGGTGTTTAAATCTCAGTTTTCAAAATCTCGGTTTTCTAAATTTCGGCTTCAAAATCTCGATTTTGAAAATCTCCGTTCCCAAAAGCTCGGGTTTGAAAAATAAATTTTTATTAATTCGAGCCGCCCGAATTAATAAAAAAATTTCAAAACCGAGCTTTTGATGAAATTTGCGATTATGTATCTGGGTGCGGGTTGCTTGCTTGAGTGTGTATGAGTGAGTATGTATGTTTGCATATGTGTGTTTGTGTATATGGGGTTGGGCAAAACCTGCTAAAATTCTCTCTTCAGAAAGCCTGACTGCGTTGTATAGCTCTCTTTCACATATTTAAAAATATATACTGGTTAGTGTATTGGTCGCGAGAAACCATATAAAAAAAATTCAATTTTTTTCGTTTCTTACTACTACTATTTCCAGTTGAGATCATAACCATATTATATATATATATATATATATATATATATATATATATATATACGATGACTTAGTATACATTTAGTTGGGCTTTCTCAAGAGAGAATTGTAGAAGGTTTCGGGGTTGAGGATTAAATCTTGGATGACAAAATCTTGGATTTCAAAATCCCTCCATCACTTTCAAAATTCTGGAAAATGGGGATTTTCCATTTTAAAACGAAAATAACTGAAAATTATAAATTCTGGAAAATGGGGAGTGCAATTTTAAAATTAAAATATCAACAAATAATAAATTCTGAAAAATGGGGAATTTAATTTTCAAGTTTTCGAAAAATCAAGATTGGTGGGATATTTCGTCAGGCTAAAATATCTCGGTGCTACGAAATTTCGGGTTTTATAAATTCTTGAAAATGGGGATTTTCACTTTAAAACGAAAATAACCAAAAATTATAAATTCTAGAAAATGGGGAATTTAATTTTAAAAACTAAAACAAATCCGCGATTAGAACCGAGATTTTGAAAACCGAGCTTTTGAAAACCGAGATTTTTAAATTTATGATTTTTGAAAAACCGAAATTTTGTAGAACGAAAATTTTTAAAACCAAATTTTTATTAAATTCGCTAATGTGTTTTCACATACACAAAATTTTACTTATATTGCTTTTGTGTAAGATTTCATTTGATTTAGGCAGGCCGTTCTAAAAATTTCAATTAAATTCTTGTAAAAGAAGAAAATGAACAACGTATTATTTCGGTGATTTTATTATACATTCGCATAAATCTACAATAAACAACAACAATCCGCCAATAGCTACGCCTTTTTCATTCATAAAGATTACAAATACTAACGCAGAAGGCACAAATAGATTTTATTTTTATTTTCTCCTTGTAAATTGTTTAGGTTTTTGATTTTTTTTATACACAAACAAAGCCAATAGCAAAGCTTGATAAATACGAATATAAAAATTTAGCATACAGACAAAGTAAATTGGTTTGTGTTTGTTTGATTGCTTGGATTCATTTCTATAAAAGATCTTGAATAAGGTTCAATGTAAAAAACTACGTGCGCTGGCATCATTAGAGAGATTTGGCCTACGTAGTTTCTCTTATTCTATTTTTCTTTATGGAAAACATGATTTATGTGGCTCTAATTATCGAGCGCCACTTTTTATATGACGGCTCTCGATAACAGCTATCGAGGAATAAAAATACGTAGCTATTATTGACAAGATCAAATAACAGTTCACAATAGCACATTCTCTTGTTAAACAATTTTTTGGTTATGATTTTTTGAGTGGATCGAATACTGTCGAAAAAATAAAATATTTTAAAACCTAGTTGATAGTCTTGCTGGTAAGTACATTTGCCGCTAGTTGTCACTGCTAAAGTAGAACAAAGTACTTTACATTTTCCAAAAGGTAGCAGCATTAATCGACACTACATAGTGGTAAAATCTTCGCTTATTTATCACTACGTATTATACCTTTCTTTTTCTTATTTTACTACGATTATTAATAATTTATTAAATCGTAAAACATTCACATAGTCAAAAAACACCTTTATAAAATAAGGTGGCAGCATTATTATAAGAAAAATTATTAATAGTAGTGACATCTAGTTTCAAGGCTGTTTCCTAATATATTAGTAGTGACAACTATAGTAGCATCATCTGGAAGGTCATATTTCCTTACAGATGTCACCGTTGGCGAAAGTACTATTTTTTTGAAAGTTTGACATGATCTATAGCGTGGTTTTGAATCTACAAGATGGTCTTCTAACGATGAATTTTTAATCTGTGGCATATCCTAGATGATGTATATAGTATTTAGCTACCATTTGGAATATAGTAACCTAAAAATGACGAAGACAAATATGTAATTGTTTTGTTTTTGTGCTAAACTTGTAGTAGCCGGAATTACCGTTTAGTTGGACTATTTCAAAATAGAAAAATTAAAAATTAATTAAGAATTAGTAAGAAACTTAAAATGATATATGATAAATCATTTTGAATTTAATTAAATGCTAAAGTAAAACTTTGATATTGTGTATTTCTTGCATTGAACGACATCATGCAAAGAAAAAATGGCGAATTGCTGGCCGTTTCTATTTGGATGTGTTGTACGAAAATATTTGTTTGTATAAGTAGCCTATTTTTAACCGCAGATCACTCTTGTATTTTGACAAAAAGACGGTGTTAGATATTAACTCATCAAAAAATATTGCCGAATGCTAGAGTGAGCAGATCAAGAATGACTAAATCTGGGCGAAGTCTGAAAATTTTTAAAAACCAGAATATTTAGATATTTAGATTTAAAACAACCAGGGGGCTATTTGTCGAACGTATTCGATTCTTCGAAGTATAACATTCGTATTTGAGTTAAGTAATAAACGAACGAATCTAATTCAATTCAAATAAGAATCTAATAATTAATAACCTCCGTGGGAACCATCAACTATTTCACAATATTCCGAGATTTAATAATGATCACTTCCGCCGCTGTATTCTTGTTGCAGCACCTACATTTTTCAATGCTTTGCCGGATTTCGTTAGAAGGCTTATCTATACTAAGCCATTTTTAACAGAAGTTAAAAAATGATTACTTGAAAACTCAGACATTTCTTTTCTGTATCGTATTGTTGTGTAACACAGTTGCAATTTGATTTATTATTTATTTCAATTGGTATACTTGTATTTAACTGACTAATATTGCTATCTTTCAGCTATTTAGAAATATTATTTTTTCTAACAATTTTTTTAGTTTTTAATGTTTCCGTTGCTTTTGTAGTATCTATTTTGTTTTTTTGCGGTGAATTCGAGGCTGTCGTTGTATCAACAAAGAATTCTTCCGTTTTCATATAATTTTTATTTGTAATTTTTTGTTTTTCTTTTTTTTTTTTTACTTTTCTTAAATAGCTTAAGTTAATGAATTGCTTTGTAATTAATATGAAATAAAATAATAAATAAATAAATAATTCGAAGACTCGAATACGTTCTAATCAAATTTGCACATATCCCCCAGCAGTGGCGGATTTAACGGCGGGCGCACCGGGCGCGCGCCTGGAGCCCCGACTTCTGGGGGCCCCGCAAAACTCCAACTTTCCATGTTTTAGTTTAAGTATCTAAAATAATTTTCGTGTTTACATTGTGTGTAGAAGAAAAGAAAAATGAGTTAATAATTTAATATACATAAATGTTTAAAGATATTGTATGTTCTTTAATTTAATACTGTTTTCAATATTAAAAGTATTTGACACGTCATAACTTGGTAAAATGCCCAAACGAAAAAAGTTAAGACCTCCTTCTTAGCTAGATATGTATTTCATCAAATTTTCAATGTAGAAATTTTAAATGCGTGTAATTTGTACTTATAATTAGGGTACGCAATGTATTTTCTTCGGTGGAGAAAAATAGTACGTGCGTTATTCGGATTAAAAGCGGCTTTGTTTTTTGACTCGCATTCTTTGCACTTGCTCGGCTACGCTGCGCTTCGCCCCGCTTGCAAATATAAAGTGCTTTTCATACCGGCTGCGTTGACTTTGGACTTTAAAAATGTAAAGTCGTTCTCGTTTTGTAACTTTAAAGTTTTGTAATTTTGTTTTATTTGATTAACAGTGTCACTTTTTATAGAAATGTTTTCAAACTGTTATAAAATAAATTATTTTTAAGTGAGAATACAACTTTCACAAAATATGCCATGGGAAATTTTACAAAAAAGCGATTATTACAGGGGTTGGGTAGGATATCCCGGTTTTCAAAATCCCGGATTCAAAATCCCGGTTTTCAAAATCCTGGTTTCCAAAATCCCGGTTTTCAAAATCCTGGTTTTCAAAATCTTGGTTTTGAAAGACATATTTTTTTTAATTCGGGCGGCCCCTTCTGGTGAAGGAAAATTTTAATTTTAAGTAAAATAAAAATAAAAACCGGAATTTTCTAAAAACCGGAATATTTATTTATGCAGAACCGGGATTTTGAAAATCAAGATTACCAAAAAAACAGGATTTTGACAAACCGGGATTTTGAAAACCGGGCTTTCGTTACACACCCTTATTACAGCAATAATATTTAGATTGCCATGCAAAATACGTACAACAACACGTTATTACAGCGGTAGTTTTACGATATTCACCATAGCAACGCGATAGTTTTACGATTTTCACCATAGCAGCGCGATAATTTTGTGAATTTTACCATAGCAACAAGAAAATCCTAAACAATTATCTCTAAATTTGTAATTGTATTTCAATTTTTTTTATTATGATTGAATTTTTTATACACACATCAAAGGAAAAGCCATGCAAACAAAAGCTTGTCAAATAATTTGCATACAACATGACACAAATGGATGAATTGTGATTCAATTGCTGACGGAAAAGTTGTATTCTCTTACTAAATACAACACGTGCTGTAATTAATGATCGATAATTTTTTACTCGTTAAAACCGACGCAGATAATTCAACTCGTGCTGCGCACTCGTTGAATTTTCAGCGCGGTTTTAACTCGTAAAAAATTATCGATAATAATTGAGCACTAGTTGTATTACGAGTGATAATTATTAAAAATAAAACGTAAATTTTGTTAAGTCCGAAGTCAACGCAGCCGGTATGAAAAGCACTTAATTGCTACTATTTTGCAGTTTTGTTACCAAATTATGCCTTTTCAAAATCGTAGTAGGTTGTGAAACGGCATATTTTTCATAACTAGTTAGGAAATGGGGAATATTTCATTTCAATACCAGTTTGTGCCTACTTGATTTCCAAAAAAATTTTAAAATTCATTTGGAATTTAACCATCCAAAGACTTTCTCAAAATTCAATAATTTACTGTTTATAATAAAACTAGCTGTACGGGGGCGTTTAGCTTCACTCGTTTCGCAAATATCCCGCTCATTACACAAAATGAGGAATTTCCTAACTGTGCCCTGATTCTCAATGTGTAAATGTGAAAACTTGTAAAAAGCAAAGCTTTCTTTTATGAGTTGCAATTTTTCGATATTATTTTAATGGTAATTCTCTCGAAAATTTCAAACTCATAAAAGTAAACTTTGCCTTTTACAAATTTTCACGTTCACACATCGCACATGACTTAGAAAAGTGACACAACTCAAAAATTGAGTTTTTGAGATAATTAGTTTTTGAGATAAAGCGAGCGACGGCTTGATTTTCTGATCTCCTTTTCTTGACGCCCATGGGCAATATCCTATGATAGTACGTAAAATCGAAATTAGCATTTTTTCTTTTGCTCTCATGAAAAATTTGAAATTTTGAGTTGTGTCACTATTCTTTGTGACGTGCGACCTTATTTTTTAGAGAATCAACACACCCAGGATGCTTAAATACGTGAACCTGTACTTTTATTTTCCTGCCTCTCTCTATTTTTTGAAGGGGCCTAATTTTTTCTTCTGCGCCCGGGGCCCCAACCGACCTTAATCCGCCACTGTCCCCCAGGACTTGATTAAAATAAAATTGCTACCTATTAACTAAAAACAGGTTTTTGGTGAAACATCTTCTATAAAAGCATCAAATACTCTAAAACATGGCCAGAATTCAACAAATAATGCGGGGCACTCCTGATGGTACATTGGTTCATAAATACAAATCATAAATCAAAAAATTAGACATGTCAAAGACAAATTTGCTTTTTACATTCATAAACTATTCAGGCGTTTACTACATTACCAGCACCAAATGGAACACAAACATTTATCAATGGATTGGAGTGAAATGTTATATCTGAGTTGATTTACTCTCAATTGACCGTAAACAATTGATCGTGAACAATTGATCGTACAACAATTAATCGTATATCAATTGACCGTGGAAACAATTTATCGTGGATACAATTGATCGTATGACCAATTGATCGTGGATACAATTGATTGTATGAACAATTGATCGTGGATCAGTTAATCTTATGGACAATTGATCGTGGATCAGTTGATCGTATGGACAATTGAACGTGGATCAGTTAATCGTTGGAACTTCGCTGTTTCTTAGCCGATTATGATGAAATTTGACGGGTCCTATTTGAAACGCGATTTGACAAAACGTGATATTTTGAAACGCGATATTTCAAAACGCGATATGGTACAAAACGCGATATGGTACAAAACGCGATATTTCAAAATGCGACATTTCAAGACGCGATTTCCTAGTTCTGATCGTACATGTTCAATTTCATCATAATGGTGAAGGAAAATTTTATTAATTGAACTAAAATTAATAAATATTATTACTTTAAAATAATATTATTATTATTTTAATTTTTTTATTATTTTAAAATTTTGATTTTAAAATATCGCGTTTTTTACCATATCGCGTTTTGAAATATCGCGTGTTATACCATTTCGCGTTTTGTACCGTATCGTGTTTTGAAATATCGCATTTTGAAATATCGCGTTTTGTACTTTATCTCGTTTCGTCATATCGCGTTTTGAAATATCGCGTTTTAAAATATCGCGTTTCGAGCGGATCCCAAATTTGACTTGGACGATGGTAATGGGATTCTAAAATGATTTTTGGATAAAGTTCTGGAATACGGGCAATTAAGGTGGAACTTCGCTGTCTTGCATTACAAAATGATGCAAGTACAAAACCTTGCATTGAAAATTTTGCAGTTTTAGTATCTGTACCTGCCTTTAGTATCTAACATAATATTGCTTATTCATAAAATTTCATTTCTCTATTGAAAATTCAAATAAGTCAGTTTTGAGTTTAGATTAAATTATTGAAATTTTATTCACAAAAAAAAACATAACAAAAGATTTTAGTTAATGGAAATCTAATATTTAAGTAAGAACGAAAATCTCCATTTTCCAGAATAGTTCAACAAAATATTCTGGATAAGGGAGATTTAATCTTCATTTTCCAGAATTTAAATTTTCGTTTCTGGTTAATGTGTGTAACTGTTAACCGTGTAATTGGCCATATCCCAGAACTTTAACCAAAAATCACTTATAACTCCCATTTACAACGCACTAGTTCAATTTCATCTAATCAAGTAAGGAATAACCAAGTTCCATCCTACTTCGCCATATTCCAGAACTTTGTCCAAAAATCATATAAGAATCCCATTTATATCGTCCATGTCTATTTCATCATAATCGGTCAAGAAATAGCGAAGTTCCACCTTAATTGGCCACATTCCAGAATTTTGTCCAAAAATCATTTTAGAATCCTATTCACCTCTGAAGTATTGCGGTCATTGGATAACGACGACTGGGAGCCCGCTTGCTCACCCCTCAAAGTCGCCGGCACTGGGTATCCGTTTCCCTGCGCCGTAAGGTTTTCTCCATTAGAGTCCCCCATATTGGTTATTATATTCAGGGAACCACCCCTAGCTAGTTTTGGTCCACGAATGGTATTTTATTTCCCATTTACCCTCCGACAAGTCGGTTAGGGTTTCCCCCTATCCGCCACCTGGGGACGCGCCCGATGGGAGACTAGCAGCTCCACACTTCAGAGGTGATAAGTTCTGTAAATCCATTTGGAAGAAGTTCCATAGTGCCACGATCACCAGCAAGACTCTATGCAATGCATAAGTCCGAGAAAGTTATTACCCCAAGTGGTACTCCAGTCAGTCGACTGGACAATACATCCGGGGGGGATCCATCCTCTTCGAAGGCTGGCCCTATGGATTTTGAGGAGGGCCAAACACTCCATGAAAGAAGTGATGCCAGCGGAAATTTTACAATGCGAGCAGTAAAATTCAGTGAAAGAACTGTTGACCTAGAAAAGGAAAATATGGATCTCTTTGAGAGGCTACAGAAGATGGAGCAATCATTTGCCAAGCTAAGCGAACAAATTGAGTATCTAAAGCGAGAAAATGAACTTCTAAAAATGAATCGGGATGCTAAAGAACAAAGCGAATTAGAGAGTATTGAACCAAAGAAAGTCAACTATCTCACTGATGAGGATGAATTAGAAAGGGAGACGAACTGGATCCTAAAGAAGAAAAAAAAACATTCCAGGAAGGGTAAGAAAAGAAAAGCTGAATCGTCACCTGAGGTTGAACAACTAAATGTTAGTGGAACTACAAGTACCGAACCGGAAGTTGTCCAACCTGAGGCCAATCAACCGAAAGGTAGTAAATCTACCAAGAACATTGCACCAAAACTGGTGCAACCGAAAGAAAAAACCCCCCCACCAATAAGTATCGTGGGAGTAACCAGTTACCCAATAATTCAGTCACTGATGAAATCGGTTACTGACAAAGAATATAAGGTAACAGCGCTAAACAATGACGTTTGGAAAATTAATACTCTGGACTCAGAAACCTATAGAACATTATCTATGAAGCTGAATGCTGAAAAGTATCAGTGGTTTACCTATGAGGACAAACAGGCTCGTCCGATAAAAGTTATGGCAAGAGGTTTGCATCACACTTGCTCAAGCGAAGAAATAATGGAAGACTTAAAAAATAAAGGTCTTAAAATACTAGATGCTGTGAATATGATTAAAAAAGAGAGAATAGAAAACCAAGAAGGAAACCCAACTTTCAATAAAAGGGGACTCCCTCTTTTTATGCTAGTATTTGATAACTCAGAAAATGTTCAAAATATTTATGGTATAAAAGCAATTCTTCACATGAAGGTAAAAATTGAACCTATGAGGAGAACCACTACACGCATACCACAATGCAAGAAATGTCAGGGATTTAATCACACCCAAAAATATTGCAGCCGGGATCCGAGATGTGTAAAATGCTCAGGTAAACATTTTACCCAGGCATGTACAATAGGGAGAGATGTACCAGCTAAGTGTATAAATTGTAAAGGCCAACATCCGGCCAATTATCGGGGCTGTGAGGTTGCTAAACACCTACAAAAATTAAGAGATAAATCACGAAATCAATCGCAAAATCATGAAATTCGAAGGATTCAACCATCAAATCAGATGGATCAAAATCCACAACCAAGCAACGCAGGGCAAAGAAGAACATTTGCTCAGGTAGTGAAAGGCTCGGGTTCAACCAAATATATGGGCTCTGAAAATAATCGAATTATGGAAAACATTATGAACAGCATCGAAGCTATTACAAAGCGGCTAGATGACCAAAGTAACCTGAACAACATGATATTTGATCAACTGAAGAAAATGCAACTCCCACAACGCAATCCGATAAAAAATGTTAAGTAAGAACACAACTTTCAGAATAGCAATCTGGAATGCGAATGGACTTATGCAACATATTCCAGAAATAGAAATATTTTTAAATACAGAAAAAATCGACATTTTTCTAATATCCGAAAGCCATTTTGTTAAATCTTCGTTTGTTAAAATCCGGGGTTATAACTTATATCATTCCATTCATCCAGCAGAAAGAGCAAGAGGTGGTTCAGCATTACTAATAAAAGAAAATATAAAACACCATGTAGAAACAGAAATCGAAGAAGAAACAATGCAAGTGACCACTGTTGGGATTCACATTAAACACAGACAGCTTACTGTCTCCGCAATATACTGTCCTCCCCGGCATAACTTGAAAAGGGAGGACTACATTAAACTATTTAAATCATTAGGACGTGATTTTATTATTGGAGGAGACTTTAATGCAAAAAACACCTATTGGGGATCTAGACTTACGACGTCAAAGGGTAAAGAATTGTTTCAAGCAGCCCAGACATCAAAATGTGAATTTTACTCTGGTGGTTCCCCAACATACTGGCCCAGTGACGAAGCTAAGATACCGGACCTAATCGACTTTTATGTAGCAAGAGGTATATCTCAGAACTATATTCACATTGAAAACAGCAATTCTCTAGTATCGGATCACTCACCGGTTATCATGACAGTCAGTGAAACTGTAATTCAAAGGGAAAGTGCACCCAGATTAACAAATTCAAAAACAAACTGGGATCTCTTTCGTGAAATAATGGAGGAAAAAATCAATCTCCAGGTACCGATAAGAAATTCTCGACAGTTGGAAGACGAATTGGAGCAACTCAATGAAATAATTCACTATGCTGCATTGGCAAGCACTCCCATTTTACAAAATAAGAAGACGCTTAACATATCCTATCCAATGGAAGTTAGAGAGTTGGTAAGAGAAAAACGACGAGCTCGTAAAACCTGGCAAATTAATCGAACACCGGAGAACAAAACAATTCTTAACAATTTATGTAACAGCCTCAAATCCCTTCTTAAAGAAGTTAAAAATGAATCAATCAACAGATATCTAGTTAGCCTAACTGATGAAAAAAATTCTTATTACTCACTGTGGAAGGCGACGAAGGGACTCAAAAGACCCAAAATGCAAGTGCCTCCACTTAAAAAGGATGATGGAACCTGGGCAAGAGGCCACAAAGAGAAGGCTGATCTATTTGCGGAGTATCTCCAGGAAACCTTCCAACCACTACCAAGACAAACTGCCAATGAAAATATAATATCTATTCACAAGCTGGATGAGTTTGAAATACGGCCAGTAACTCTCAAAGAATTAAAAGAAGAAGTGAAAAGTAACATGAATGTTAAAAAAGCCCCAGGGTATGATTTGATTACTTGCCAAATTATCAAAGCTCTACCTAACAAAGGATTTCGTAAGCTACTACACATAATCAATGCGAGCTTTCGGTTAAAATATGTTCCGAATCAATGGAAAGTAGCAGAAGTAATCATGATACCAAAACTTGATAAACCACCTAACGATAAAAAATCATACAGGCCAATTTCTCTGCTGCCAATCATGTCAAAACTCTTTGAAAAATTATTACTAAAGAGACTTAAACCAATAATTGAGGACCGACAACTAATTCCTCCACATCAATTTGGATTCAGAGAAAAGCATTCTACAATTGAACAGGTCCATAGAATCACCAACATAATTGAAAGAACGTTAGAACGTAAAAAAGTATGCTCAAGCATATTCCTGGACGTCGCGCAAGCATTCGATAAAGTCTGGCACAGTGGTCTGGAATACAAGCTGCATAGAGATCTACCGAGACAATTCTATGCCATACTAAGATCTTATTTATCCAATAGACACTTTCGAGTGAAATATGAGGATGAATACTCTGAGCTAAAGAAAATCTCTGCCGGTGTCCCGCAGGGGAGTGTCTTAGGACCAATCCTGTATTTACTATATACCAGGGACATACCAACCACAAATGAAGGAACCATAGCCACCTTTGCAGATGACACAGCAATTATGGCAGTTGGAAATAATGTCGCTGATGCAACGAGCAAACTCCAGAGGATGACCAATACGGTTTGTAACTGGACAAAGCGTTGGCGAATCAAACTTAATGAGACAAAATCCACGCATATTAACTTTACTTATCAAAAGGCTTACCACCTACCTATAGAAATTAACTCGCGACTCGTGCCATATGCAAATACAGCTAAATACCTTGGCATGACCCTCGATGCCAAGCTTAAGTGGAGAGAGCATGTCAAAAAGAAAAAAGAAGAACTTAACATAAAGTTCAGAAAAATGTATTGGCTCATAGGTAGAGGCTCTGAGCTTACAATTCACAATAAGCTGCTGCTATATCGGCAAATTTTGAAGCCGATATGGACCTACGGTATACAACTCTGGGGATGTACCAAGCAAACAAACGTCAAAATGATACAGACGTTTCAAAACAAGGTTCTTCGTAGCATCGTCAATGCTCCGTGGTACGCAAGAAATGAAGACCTTCACAGGGACCTACGGATGGAATACATCAAAGAGGAAATAAAAATGCATGCCGCAAAACACGAAATAAGGCTCCAGGAACATGGAAACCCCTATATTCGCCATATGATAGATAACCCTGTCGTTGAAAGAAGACTCCAAAGAACGAGGCCACTTGACCTAGTGAACTTACCAAACTAAAATTAGTAAATAGGTTTAATTGATTATGGGGCTAACCAGTGGGTTACACCCCAACAAACGTGAATTTTACTAGATATATAAAAATTTGTATTTGAAAGAAAAATTGCTAGATGAGCGCAGTCTCAGTCGTAATAAAATAAAATGAAAAAAAAAAAAAAAAAAAGAATCCTATTACCACCGCCCATGTCAAATTTCATCATAATCGGTCAAGAACCAGCAAAGTTCCACTTTTATTGGCCATATTCCAGAACTTGAATTGTCCATACGATCAATTGCCCATACGATCAATTGTCCATACGATAAATTGCCCATACGATCAATTGTCCATACGATCAATTGCCCATACGATTAATTGTCCATACGATCAATTACCCATACGATTAATTGTCCATACGATCAATTGTATCCACGATCAATTGTTCATTCGATCAATTGTGTCTACGGTCAATTGTTCACGTTCAATTGTAACACGATAAATTGTTTATGATCAACTGTCCGGACTCTATCTCAGTTATTAAGCCGATTTTATAAGTAGTTTGTAATATAAAATCGAGTAACTCACCTGGGGTCGGATTTCTTAAAAAAATTAAGGCCCCTGCCTGTGAACGCTATTTCATGTTGCTTTTTAAGCAGAAAGAGAATTAAAATGTAAAAAATATTATTTTAATAAATTACATTATTTTACCATTTGATTCAAACTCGATAATAATCATGTCTTCTTAGAGGCAGCTTCCGAACAAAAAATTGAATTGGTGGTAGTTTTCCTGTACATTACCAAATTTTAGGATTGAAACCAACCAGAATCAAACCATTTACGAGGGATGGGGTGGGTTGAATTGAATAATCTAACTCAATACCTGATTAATGAATAATAATGCATAGTTGGTATCTAATCGATGTTCTGCTATTATCTTTGATCACCTTCAACGAGAGGCTTGATTCAAAATTAAGTGAACACGTTTGTCCAATTCTCTGAATAATTTTACCAATTTGTAATTTATCGATATTGTTCCCCCTCGCCTGCCATTGATTGTTCAAATTTAAATATTGGACAAACAGGTAGATGCGAACGATGCGATTTACAAACGATTAAGAGAGTCCGCCACTATAAGCTCCTTGATAGTCCGAAACGAGTTTTGACCAATACTAAAATACATTTCGTCATAGTTCTCTGTAAGTAGAAATTAATTCATTTGTTTATAATTTATTGGCATCGAGACAAACAGCTCTACAAACTAATCGTGATTTTTCAGTTTTTTAATCATTATTATTTGAGATACATTATTCATGATTGTCAGGATGGAAGGGATTTGGCTGGAGTTTCTATTTCATAGAGGTAATTTGTGTTGAGTTGAGTTTGAATCATCTTTTTTGGTTAACTTTTATAGTAACAAGTTGGAGAGTGTTAATTTGCTTAGTGACAGTTGTATTGTGAAGTTTTGACGATTACAGTACAATTTTTTAAAATTGCCGTCAATTTGTAGCTGGACAAGTGATGGTGATAAAGGTTAAGTTAAATCAACTTAACAGTAATAGAATTTTTCATTCTGTTTTTAAATTAATGGTGTTGAATGAGTATAGGTCAAAGTTTAATCAAAAAAGCTTGAGCATTTTAGACGAAACACGTATTTTGAAAAAATGCCTTTTAGGTATGAAAATTTCATCTTGGCATATGATAAGTGTAACGATTGTTGTAACCAATATGTAGGATTCCAGCCAAATAATAACTGCATCTCTTAGTAATAAAACAGAGAATTTTGATAAGCTATAGAATTTTTCTCAGCACATTTTATTAAAGCTCCAAATTAATTGTTCGATTTGCTTGAGTTTAAATCTAAACGTTGAATAATAATCGATGTTTCAAGTCGTTTGGACTAAATACCAAAGTGGAAGATATGATTACGGTTTGGTATAGCTATAGTGTCCTTGCTTGGTAAATAATTGTTATCGTTTTATTTTCGTATTTTTCATGACATTGAATAAGGCTACATGTATACCAATTTAAAAAACAAACAAAAATGTTTTTTTTATGTGATTACGTTCCTAATTTTAGTATCTCTATCTATACATTACAAAGTTACGTTGTTACTAAAAGTAAATATTGTAATACGAATACTATAATTAGTTGTAGTTTAAGTGTACACATTAGTAGAAGGACTATTATTGTAGTTACGTAAAGTAATATAATTTTTTATTGAAATATCTTGTTAATCGTTAAAGGGTTAACTAGGGCAATTTTTATTAATTTTAATGGTTTACAAGGTTGCGTATGATTACATATCGTTACGGTGTAACACCTACAGTTAGGGAATCGTATTTACTAATCTGTATTAAAATGTCCTCTATAGAAAATTTTATAATATTTAATCAACATGCGATTTAGTGTCAAGTGAGTGTGAGATCTACGGTAACAGGAAAAGTGTGTTAAATGAAGCAAACAAATACATATAATAAAAGTAAAATTATTGTAAATATTTTTGTTTTAATTTTGGGAGATGCCCAGATTCTGATGAAGTGATAAATGATAAATGGCATTTTCTTATGACTATACTAAAATTTTAACTGATATGTGACAATATAATTGTGAGTTTTTTAAATCGATTTTGATCAAGTGTCTTTTTCAAAACGTCACAAATAATAATGTGACAAATTGAGAGCTGTTTAAATAAAGTGCTGTTGGGTCAGTAAAAATAAATTTAACAAAAAATTTCGTGCAATACGAATTCTTAACTATTGTAAAATAAATGTCACAGCTCATTTCATCAGAATCGTAAATTTTCAATAACAATATTGTGCACTAATTAAAAATGTCACGAAAAATGTCATTTCATCCGGATCTATCCTCTGGGATATGCCCGCCAAAATTCGGTGACTTATCTATATAAATATCGTCCCCTAAATCTATAATCAATGCTTTGTGGAAGTTTTAAGACTATTTGAGTATTTCAGTGTTCCAGATTAAGCATGACTTTTGAGATGAGAGCACCTCGAATTCCCGATAATAAAAATCAAAAAAAAAATCCCAATAAACATAAAGTAAAGCGCCAGAAGGCCCCATTAGATTTTTGCTACATACGATCAACTAACTACATATAATTTGATATCAAAAGGATGCTACATAATTTCTTGTCATTCTTGCGGATTAGGGTTGGTATCGTTATCCAAAATAAAAAAATACAAAAAAAAAAAAAAATCCCAAAAAACCAAGTTTTTTTAAAAATAACAAATTTTTGAAATATTATTCGTTTTATACCTTGGAGGATGGGGCTGCCGCCCCCAAACCCCCGCCCTAACGATTTTTTAAAATTCATAGTGATTGAACCATTTTTGAAAAAACTGGAATTTTTAAATAATAATTCACATACTAAAATAGAGAACTCCCCAAAGCCGCTGAGCATTGGACCCTTTGCGCAAGGATGACAGGAAAACGTCAGAAAAATTTCAAAAATATTAACATTTGTAAAAATATTTACGTTTGTATTTTACATACTAAAATAAAACACTCCTCAAAGCCGCTTAGCGTTGGTCCTTTCCGTGCAAGGATGACATGAAATTATGTAGGTTCCTTTTGTTTTCATATTTTAGTTATCAAAAATTTATTGGGGTCTTCCCTTTCGATGGGGCAGTTTACTTTGTATTTTTCGGTTGTTTTTTTTTGGGAGTTTTCCGTTCGGGAATATGATGGTATCCCTAATAAAATACAGGAATAGGGCCGAGAGGGCGAACGCCGAAAGACCGAATGTCGAAAGGCCGAATGTGTCGAAAGGCCGAAAGGCCGAAAGGCCTAATAACGAAAAGCAGAATGTCGAAAAGTTGATTGTGTCGAAAGGGTGAATGTCGAAAAGTCGTTTGTGTCGAAATTGATTTTAATTTTTCGGGTTGGCTAATTTATCTAGACAAAAATAATACAGAAAATGAAAATTCGGAAAAAAAACCAGAAACAAATAACTTCAGAAAAACAAAAATCCAGAAAACTAAAATCCAGAAACGCAATTATCAAAGTGTGGACCAAATTAAAATTAAAATTTATAAAATGTCTATCGAATTTGACTTTTTCCGCAATGTTCTTAACCACTTAACGCACAATATTTTTACTGTTTTGGGGTAAAAAAAAATAGTTTTTTTTTTTTGCAGAAAATGATAATTTATGTTTTTTTAATTAGTTTATTTAACAAAAATATTTTTTTTTTATTTTATTTTTGTATGATACAAAAACATGGCACAACACAGTGTCCAACGTTGCAGTCATTGCACCAATACCTCGCTTCTTTTCTAATCTTCTTTTCATTGCTGTCGTTTTCAAACAACATACTGTATTTCCAACAACATGCATACTGCAGCTTCTGTATGGAGCACTTTGTATACTTCAGAATCCATATACATTCTGAGAACTGAGAATAGAATAAGGAAAACCGAGTATAATCGAAAAAAAATGCAAGGTTTTGTCTCTACATATTTTGCTTATTTTAAATTTTTTTTTAGTTTCCCGTTTTGTTTGCATTTCGTTTGCTGTTTGTTTGTTCGTGTGTTCGCTAATAGTAATACGCTTTATGGCGTTAAGCAAAAGTAGATGTCACTACCGCTGTGAATGTGGATTAAGCTCTTAAATTATTAAAAATTATACGCCGAAAAAGCTTGTGAATTAAACTTTTGATAAATAAAATTATAATAAAACCATTAATTAATTTGGCCATAAAATGTTACACGCCTATTTCTTAGAAAAAAGTTTTGTTTTGATATTTAATCCACATTCACATTGCTAGTGTCACCATTTTAGTTACATAAATTAATAAAGCGTATTAAACTAAAATAAACAAACTAAATGAAAAAATACCGTAACGTATACAAATCTAAATTTCTAGAATAAATCTAATATAAAACGTGACTTAAGTGCTCCTTGATAAACTATGTCACGCTATTTTAGATCATTTTTAACTCCCCTGACCCTTTCGTCACAAATTATCGCAAAGCTTTATACTCTTCTATAAAACTACATTACAAAGTTAGTCCCTCTTTTTCGACATACTTTTATAGTCTTTAAATTTTCGGAAAATATTTATGACTTATTACAGTACAAAAATGTATTCAATTTCTAAAAACCGTTAAATGGTCACATTTTATAATCACCTCCACCTCACTCCCCCTCCCCCCTCTCGCCACATATCATCACGCTACCGAACCATCCTCGCCCCATAGGCGTGTGACGTAGTTTATAAGAACTAAAATATTTAAACTAACAGAATATTTATGCCCGTGACGTATACGGAGCTACAAAATTTTGCTAGTAAACGCCGCCCGTGTATGTCACGGAGCTATGCGTTAAGTGGTTAATAATTACGATAATGGAAATTGCTTCGTCTCGTCAACTTTGCAGATACATATCAAAGGAATCGTATCGCCCATATGGCTTCTACTGAGTTCTACCACAAACGTTTCAAGTTATTTTGTGGTTGGCTTAATTCGTTGGGTTAGTATGGCATCGACGAATGTATTGGACCGAATTGCGGATTTAATGCTTCGTAAATGCTTCGTTAACCTTGCAGACACAAATCAAAGGAATCGTATCGCTCATATCGCTCTGATACTGATAGATGTACCACAAATGTATGTCGGCCTTTTGACCCATTCGGCTTTTCGACATTCGGCCTTACGACACATTCGGTCATTCGACATTCGGTCTTTCGACATTTGGACTTCCGACCCATTCGGCCTTTCGGCGTTTGGCGTTTCGACGTTCGGCCTTTCAACATCGAACGAAAATGCACACATATCGCGACTTGAGTTTGTATCGTAATTCGCCTAATGTTTGAAATTGTTGGTTACACTTAAGGGGAAACGGTTACAAGAAAAAGGAAATAAAGGCAACGTATCGAGCAAAACTTTATGTCTAAATATCTTAACCGCTATGATAAAATTCAGCATAGCATGCACGATGGAAATCGGATTCTTAAATGGTTTTTAGATAAAGTTCTGCAATATGGTAAATTAGGAAGGAACTTGGCCATTTCTTATCCGATTTTAATGAAATTCAGCATATACCGAAATTGTTTTATAAATTTGAAATTTGATATAAAAAAATCAAATAAACAAATAACATCTGCGATTAAAGAAATTTCACTTCGTCCGCGAGCATGTGTGATGAGCCTCACGATTTTTTTATTTTTGTATGTGAATAATTAATAAACAAGACACATTTTTGAAACACGTTCTAATTTCTAATAATATTGGTATTTTAATAAATCGTCAAAGCGAGGGTTTAGGGCGCCAGCCTCATCCTCTAACGAATCCAAAGAATTAAAACCACTTTTCAAAAATTTGTTAATAGGTTATTAGGGCGAAGAAAATTAAAGTAAAATCCTTTTATTTAAGCACCTTCGATATCCCAGATTTTTCAGATTATTTAGGATATTTTACAACTTCGGCATTTTTAATGAATATTTGAGACGAGAGAAAATCTGAATTAAATCGATTTGTTGAGATTTTCAAAAATGTTAAGGATTTTTGATCATCAAGTACGGAAACAGACCATTTAACCTAATCTCCTATGAAAATCTGTGTTCGAAAAAATATTAATCTCGTTCTATATTAGTCGAAAAAATCGAGAATCCGAGATAACAAATATAATCTTGCAGCTCAATGTGTACAGAAGTATAGCTTGAGTTGGTATCACTGATTTTTCTGAAGGAAATTTTGAGATTGGTAATGAAAACAGTTCAAAAAATGATCCTGATTTCAAGTTGATGAGGAATACGGTGACATCAGACGTTCAAATCGTATGTTAAATCAGCAACCGATGTGTCTGATTGTCCAATAATCTATACCAAGATGCTATAAGTGATGACAAGAAAGAATGGCATGAAGCAATGAATAACGAAATAAATTCATTGGCTGAAAACAACACTTGGTTTTTAATAAATTTACCTAAAGGTAAGAAGGGAATTAAAACAAAATGAGTTTATAAGACTACGATGAGAACTGTTATCACTTATCACTTATGCTTACTACTGTATGGTATTACTCGGTCACACGCAATTATGTTAATTAAAACACGGCAATTTGACGAACAACCAATTTTATTTTATTTCACAGGTATGAACGGTATGTAGGTAATACCCGGTTTTGTTCTTACCATAGTTTTATCGTAGTCTTTGTAGTACGCTGGGTGACGAATAGGTCTTTCAAAGCGTAACGTATGAGTTAATATAGTATATCAGGCTGCTCTCGCGGTGGATTAAAACTGTCTATTGAACCAGAAACTCATGTTACTGATGAATAAATGGACTATAACTGATCACGTTCACTGTTAGTTTCCTCGGTTTGAAATGGTTGAAATTCACTAATCGAGGTGGGGACTATACATCTTCCTGTAGCAGAACCGTAGGCAAATCATAGGATTGTAACTGAAAAAATAAAATTTCAAAATTATTGCTAGAATAATTATTAACCAACAAACTTGGTTTGAAATCATTCCAAGCGGTAAGAAAATACACGGCAATGTTATTGTAAAAATTCCTAAAGTAAGAAAAACTACAATCTAATAATAAATATCAGAAATCAGTTAACTGATAACTTCCTTCATCACAACAAATCATTTCAATCAATTCCCTTTTGTACTCATATAAACATTTCTTAATAAAAATGTAAACGGTAAAACATGCAAAACTCAGAAAGAGACTTAACAGATAAAGTTTCTATAGTAAAAATAATTTAATTAATTCATCATCATGTAATTAGTCAGTTATTTCTAAGGAAGTAATCATCATTAATTCAAATTCAAAATTCCATTCAAAACGTACAGTAGTTCAGAGACGTCCTAATATAATAAATTCAATTAGTATCGGCCACCTATTTTAATGGTATCCGTCGTCCTAGACACCTTCGCCACACCAATACTACTGCGCCCAAAAAGTAAAACCAGTTTTCAATTTAAATCGCGCGCACATCACAAATTTTGTTTGCGAAATGAAATTTCGAGTGCAGAAACGTTAAGGATGTTGCAGAAAGCCTTCGCGGATCATGCTTTGTCGGAAAGGAATGTTTGCAAGTGGTATAAACAGTTCAAAGAAGGTCGTGAAAGTGTTGAAGCCGACGATCGTTCCGGACGACCATCAACCTCTACCGATGAACAACACGTTAAGAAAATCGAAGACCTTGTGCTTGCTAATCGTCGAATGAATGTTAAAAATCTTGCTGATGCTATTGGTGTTTAACACCATTTTGAAAGATATTTTGGGCCTGAGCAAAATCTCGACTAGTGAGCGTCGCATTAAGATCTGCGAAGAGATGCTTTCTGACTAACAATCATTCTTGAAACGGATTATTACTGAAGATGAGGCTTGGATCTAAGGTTACGACCCGGAAACCGCCGACCAATCCAGTGAATATCATGCAAAAGGTGAAGCCAAACCGAATAGATCGCGCCAAATTCGATCGAAAATCAAGGTCATGTTGACAGTTTCCATCGATTATCGTGGTGTTGTCCATTCAAAATTCCTTCCACACGGCCAAACCGTCAAAAAACATATGTTGCTCGTTTGCGTGAAGCTATTTCCAAGAAGAGGCCAGAATTGTGGGCAGACAACCACCCTATTTGCCTGATTTAGCACCGAGTGACTTCTGGCTATTCCCTAAACTCAAAATACCACTGCGGGGAAATCGTTTTGAGACGATAGAAGAGATAAAACGTGAACCGCTACGCGCTCTGAAGGCCATCCCGAAAGGCTACTTTAATTCTTGTTTCGAAGACTGGAAAATACGTTGGTATAAGTGTATTGTGTCGGTAAGTCCATCACCACAACTGTTGTTGCTGTTGATTCCAATTTTGACAAGAGACATGCCCGTATGTCAGCATTAATTGACAAACATTAAACACTTGAATTGATCCGTGTTTATCCCGTTCAAATTAAAATTTCGTACTGTCGATTCACCCTGGCCCCATATGACGCGTAACCATCAGTTAAAGCCTTTGTCATGGCCAAACACCAGTATCGAATGCTAACTTGTGATTCTTAATTACCGGAAATTTTACTTAACACTTTCTCCGTATTCGCAAACGGCATATCTTTTTGTATTTTTCGGTAAACTGAAATGTTTGCACTGCTCATGGTCTAGTGGGCTCAATTTCCGCGACAACAACCGTACTTTGGTCCTATCATCAAGTTTCTTTCCATCCTCCTCGAGCGTATGAAACGCGTGAACTCACCCCAAGACCTATATTCCCGATTAAGATCGCGGGTGCGAATGGCATGTTCCTTGTACCAAATATTAAAAGAAAATAGAACCAAATTTCAGACAACAAATATGTCTATCAAATTAGCCGACGGTTCAGTTAAAACGGACAGTATCCAAGTACCTATGTACTCTAGGGGTGACATTGAAAACCAGGTGTATTGACACTCGTTTCGCCGTATTTTCAAATTCCAAGGAAACCGTGTTAGGTATCAAGTTATTGACGGATGCCGGTATTGTATTGGACCTATCCAACAATCGTTGAAACTTTTCCAATGAGTCTGAATATTACTCGCTTGATCGTGAATCAAGAACTGCGGTACAAATTGGCAGTATGGTGGCGAATAATCAACCGTCGATAAATCAACACGCGGAACTCGTTCAGCCAACAAAGAAATTGAAACGAGACGATATATTCGTATTAGAACCCGCAGTACTCAGGTGAACTCCGGAGTAGTTTCGACACATGGGGATTTCAATGAAATGGATATAATTCCTCCTGCTCTGATCGTACAAACCGAATTAAAATTTCGACCTGAAGAAGGTGCGGGTCTGATTTCTCAAGAGAGAGTGTTTGCGGAGCAGTTGTTGGGACGATATGAAAATATGTTTGCTCCAGGGGGAGAGACCACTAACTTTGTGAAACATCACATCGAAACCAAACAGGTGACCATCGTCCAATTGCAGTTCCGCCTTACTCTATTTCATAAATCTCCATAGGCATCTTCCGTAGTATTGGTCCAGAACGCCGATCCCACCTATCGTTTTTGCGTGGACTATAGAAAATTAAATTCTGTTACGGTCGCTGATCGGTATCCTATGTCCAAGATAGATGATCTCCAGCATTTAGCCCAACGTACTATGTTCATGACAATATCGATTTGCGAAGTGGTTACTGGCAAGTACCGGTACATGGGAAGGACCGTGATAAAACCGCCTTTATTTGTCCATTCGGGCTTTATCGTTTTAAAAGAATGTCGTCTGGTGTCAAGAATGTCTCTCTACGTTCAAGCGACTTATGGATCGGATGAAGGCGGAGATTTCAGATGTCACTATTTTCGCGTATCTCGATGATTTTGCGGGACATCTAAAAGATATCTAGACTGTGTTCAGACAACTCCAAAGGTATAATCTGCGAGTAAATCGGGCAAAATGTTCCTTTTTCCGAGAAAGTGTGCCTTTTCTTGGGCATGTATTGACATCGGAAGGGATCCAACCGAATCCGAATAAGGTAACCGCGATATACCAGATGCCTGCATCTCGAAACGTTTGCCATCTCAAAACTTTCCTTCAAACTTATAGCTGGTATAGGAAGTTTGTTCCAATTGTTGCCACTCAAACCAAAGTATTGAGTGATCTCACCAGGAAAAATGTCAAGTGGAGCTGGTTCGATGGCCAACAGCGAGCATTCGATTTTACAACAAGCTGATCCGTCGAAACCATAATGTACTTAGGACCGATGCGAGTATTTAAGCTCTTGGCGCTGTTCTTCTCCAGAAATTCGATAACGAAGAAAAGCCTTTAGAATATGCAAGTCGTTTATTAACTTCGGCGAAACGAAATTATTCCACCACGGAAAGAGCAGCCTTGGCTGTAGTATGGGGTCTTAAGAAATTCCAGGGGTATTTGGATGGATCCGACGTACTTTTGGGCATAGGTCGATCTTTCGTCCGGTAGTCCTTCTAATCTTCGTCGGAATCAGTTGGACGACCCGGAGATTAGTAAGATCATTGACTGTTTCGAAACAGTCGATCATTCCGATCTGAGGAATTGAATGGACCGAGGTTATCTCATGTCCATGGGGATACTGTATCGGTATCTACCTGATTCGGAGTCGGAGGACCCGCAGTTGGTGATCCCGGTAGCTATATCAATTTTTTGTAATAATCCAGTAACTACAAACAACCGTAATAATCATTTAAAAAAGGAAGAATTCAAAATACTTATACGATTTTGAACGACTCTTAATTTTAAAAACGTTTTCCTGAAAAATGCGAATTTTAGAGTTGTTCCATTATTGCCACAGAATTTTAAATCGCCCTGTAGTTGTCTACTATGGTATTTACTAGTGCAAATAGTTCATGCTTTAATAAATAAAATATTTCATCGACACAAATTTAACCCAAAATTCTCTATAAAAACCATACTGTCTGGTCACCTCACCTATAAATCTTGCACAAAAAATGTACTAAACACAACTTTTCATCTAATTTCCAAAAATTATGCGCCCCAACTGTGCAAATACTCAAACCAACCTATAAAATTATGTCGTTTTCCCGTAATTCAAATGTCAAAAACGAGTACAATTATCCACCACCACATGTCTCTTCACGTCATAAATATTCATTTTCCCATAAAATAAAAAAAAAAACAGCGATTTGTGTTTATTGATATTTTGTCGTCTTGTTGTTGTTGGTTCTTGTACTGTCGGCTGTTTCTGTTTCTCATTTTCTCTGTTGTCAGTGGTGTTGTGTGCGATTCAAGGGACGACAGAACGAAAAAACAGAAAAAAAATTATTTTTTCAGTGATAAAGTGAAGTTTTTAAGACTTAAATTAGTGTAATTAAAGTGTATCCAAAAGTGTAATAAGTGTATCTATTAATTTTAAGGTATAATGTAAGTAAGAAAAAGCCTGCAAATCACAAATTTATGCGATGAATCAAAAAAAAAAAAAAAAAATTCGTCCATCCCCATATATTTCAAACACAAGAACAATGGAGCTCTGGAATTTAATTTATCTGTTTCTTCGATTTTTTTGCTTTATGATTTAATGTATTATTCATCGTAATGAGGTCCAATTGAAGAAGTAAAAAGCAAAATTTAAAATGCGTAATCTTGAGATTATTAAATTATTTAAATTGTGTGATTTATCCGGCTTGTATAATTGAAAAACTGAGCATCCAAAAAATCGATTTGTGTGTTCATCATGTCGAAGAACTCGCTCACACACACTCAAACAGCGATTTTTTTTTTTTTTTTGATGCATGGAAGATGGAAGGAAAAGACCGACTCAAGACTTTTTTTGTACATAGGCGATTCTTGAAAGAAAATTAAAAATAATTGAATTTACAATTTATATTTAGTATTTCAGTTTTTTTTTTTTCTTTTTATTTTTGTAAACTTATGTAAATTATGTAAGAAGTATTCTTGGAGTATAAAAAAAACCGATTTCGTTTTATTATTTCATGTTCTCATCAAGATGACGAATATCGAGCAGCAGCATGGAGTTGTGAAGGAAAGTTTATTCAAATTTGTGAATACGAATTTACCGGGAGCTGATTTGAGCGTTGTGGACGAGATTGTACTGTCGTATATCGTATCGATTTTGGAGGAAGCCTCGGAGGATCCGTGTTTCGATGTTGATGGTAAGTGATATGTCCTTGAAAAGTTTATGCTTTTTACGGTTCTGAATGGTATTGGCTATACACAACTTTTTTTGGCGAATAACAAAATTGGTTGAATCTGAAAATCTTTTACTGAACTTGTCGCATCACTTAGTCACTTTGAAAACTATACTTGAGAGATAAGTAAAATTTTGAAACATTGAATTACAAGGATAGAAACTAATCTTGAGGTGAAGCTTATCAATTATGAATAGGTAAATTAAATTTTAATAAGGTTGTAATTGGGAATGATATATTATAAGAGGTTTGCAAACGAAACCCTTTCATTGATAAGAAGTCTGTTAATAATTGAAAATCTAAAATTTTACGACCAATTGAAATATTTTTACCTACACCTTCATTTTCCATTTAAAAATAAAACTCTATATCTCTCTCACATTGCTTCCAGTTTTGAAATTGTATTCAACGCTGAAATTCGTCGTTTGATGAAAAACTTTGTCGTTTATTTTGATGGGGCCTTGATTTCAAGGTGCATTCGGGCCTTGTAACAAGCTGCAAACTCTGATATCTAGTAGCAGTATTTTTGTGAACCATAACTCATAAAGTCATAACCTCGTTATTGGTACTGGCTCTGGGATTCTGTTGAATCAATCCCCAAAATTAAACGCCTCAGCCATTTTTCCAACTGAAAAATTTAAAATTGGGTCAATTTTGCAATCGTTCAAATTCCCCTTCGTTCTTAGTATTGAAGGTCTTCTTCTGTATTCCATTGAAATTATAGCGTAAATTGTGACGAACCGAAAAAAAGCGAGTGGAACGTCGGTCATCGTTGTGTTTACCTAATCGCATTTAAGTACAATTAAAGGCAAAACGACCAAAATAGTTTAAATTCTAACAACAATGAACGTCTTTGGCCTGATGTTTTGGCTCGAAATTCTTGGTAACCAACGTTGTACCATTTGAATAAATTGTGCCGATCACGGTATCTTCGTGTCAATAAAATCTTTCTCTATTTTGCTCAATTTCCTCAAAATGTTATATTTGTTCATAGAGTAATCTTCCCACTCGGCCTGCTTGACTGAGTATTCGCCTAGAGTTAACCTCATCTTTCTCATCATTTTCACCCCCGTGGGAGACCTTGAAAGTTTTTCATGAAATGTGTGCTCTTAAAAATAATGCTGGAGCCTTCGGAAATAGCAAACTAACAAATTTCTTACGTATGGGCCCATACATTTCGGCTGTAACTTAAGGTCCCCTCCAAATTGTGTCCTTTGTAGTATTGCATAACCTACAAGCCTCTGTTTACCGGAGTCCAAAATTACTCTGCTTATTTATGGCATTTTTTTTGAGTGGGTTTCACACGGTTGCAATTTTGAATTTAAGGCCTAATAAATAAATTCGGACCTTTTTTTTGTGTGCCACGTTCTCTTGTAGCTTGGCGTGTCGGCCAAAAGTTTGTAATCATTTTTGGTTACCTAGTTTCCCTTTTATTCTCTTTCTTTTTCTCAGTCTCTCTTTTCTCTCTTTACTCACTTTATTTAACCTCTTCTCTATTTTTTTCTTTCTCTCTCACTCTTTTCTCTCTTCTTTCTCTCTCTTTTTCCTTTCGCTTCCTTCTCTCCCGCACTCTTCTTTCTCTTCTCACTCTTCTCCCTCTAACTCTCTTTTCTCTCTCCCTCCAGCAAGAAATTGCCTATACCTACCAAAATACAAGCATGTGGCTGAATCATGGCCAAAATCATTTAAAAATTGGAGAACGATTCTGTTCCACAATAGATTTAAAACTGTTTCCAAATGTGAATAAAAAAGATAGAACATTATAGTCCCACATTTCATTTTTTGTTTTAGTTCATGATAATCTCACTTTTCGGTAGAGTTCGTTCCGTGATTCAAATCGAATGTTTGTGATAGTCAAACCATACATTTTAAGACTCCCTAATTTTCTTTCGACCCAGTATAGATCCTGAATATATGAAATAATAGTAAAATTACGATAAATGTTGAACCTTGTTTACAAGGCAATTTAAAACGTTGACTTTTCCCACAAGCGAATTGACAAAAATAGTCAGCGTCACTTTACTCAAAAATCCAACGGTACCACCCGTATTAGCCAATTACGAAACACTATGTATGTAATAAAACTGATAATTTTATGGAATACAATTCTGATGAAAGTTTTGCTCACAAACTTTTGATCGGCACTGTAGACATCTCATGTTTCAATAGAGTTTTCCCTTTGTGTTTAGTGGATAATTAGAAATATTGGTTTTTGTGTGAAAATTCCCTTATAATTTCAATGTTCAGCTTCTTAAAAAAACATTTTCTTTTCATTCCTGGAATAGTCTCTCACCTTAATATCTCTTCCTCTTTGCTTCCTCTTCCTCAGTATTTTCCCCTTCCCTCTCCTCACTCCCTTCCCCTATCCCCTCCTCCCACTTCCAGCTCTTTCCCTCTTCTCCGTCCCCTTTCTCTCCCGAACCTCTTTTATTTCTCTCTATTTTCTCTCTCTCCGTCTCCAATTTTTCTCTTCTTTCTCTTTCTTTATTTTCTCTTTCTTTTTTCTTTTGTTTTTCTCTCTCTTCTCTCTTTACTCACTTCTGTTTACTCTATTTTTTCTCTCACTTTTCTCTTTCCTTTCACTATCTTCTCTCTTCTTTCGCGCTCTTCTCTCTCCTTTCGCTCTATTCTCTCGTTGCACTCTTCTTTCTCTTCTCACCCTTCCTGCTCTTTTCCCCTGTAACTTTCTTTCCTCTCTCTTTCTTCCTCCAGCAACAAATTTCCTATACATGCCAAAATGCAAGCATGTGGCTGAATCGGTATCTCCACAAAATATCGAATCATAAAATTTCGAAAACATAAAATCCCGACAAGAAAACGTATTAAAATCTCGACTTCACAAAATTTCAACTGCACAAAATCCCGGCTAAATAAAATCCCAACTCTAGAAAATCTCAAGCTAATCAAGTTGCTTATAAAAGCGGATTTTCAAAATATTTTTATAGAATTTCCGTCCGTTTTTCCAGAATATGTCCCGGCTCTTTTCCAGAATATATTACTAGAAAGAGCAGTAAATTGCCCTTTACCAAAATATTTTTAAAGAATTTCCGTCCGTTTTTCCAGAATATGTCTCGGCTCTTTTCCAGAATATTTATCGCGCGAGGTTTTATTTTAAAAGTCGTGTTTTTTCGAGATTTTGTGCCATCAGAATTTGGTTGCGTTACAATTTTATTGAGTCAGGATTTTACTTAGACGAGTATTTATTTGATCGAGATATCGTTCAATCGGGATTTTGTGCGGCGAGATTTTATTACTGTGGATTTTCTGAATCGGGGTTAACTACCATACCCGGCTGAACAATGGCTAAAATCATTTAAAAATTGCAGAACGATTCTGTTCTACAATAGATTTAAAACTGTTTCCAAATGTGAATAAAAGAGATAGAACATTATAGATTGCTGAACTAAAAGGAATTATGAAAATTTTATTTAACACGACAATAAAATTAAGATTAATGAAAATCAATTAATAGCGTTTATTGTGGGTGGTCTATTATGAAATTTTCTTTTTCGAGAATACCGACAAAATTTTATAATGTTCAAATTGTCTGATTATTTTGAAATTGAGAATTTCGAAAAAATTCAAATAATATAATTTTGAAAAATCGAAAATATTGTGAAGGAATTCGAAATTACTTATAATTAGGAAATCTAAACGGAACATTTCTTTAGTGGATAGCATTTTACGAATTATAAATTTCTTTCAAATATTGAATTTTTAGAAAATATGGCTGATTCATTTTGAATAATCTGTACTACGATACATTTAAATATTAATGCCGAATTTAAGGAATTTACATATTTTTAAATTCATTAAGCGAGGTACTTTCTTAAATAAATCCAAATTATTTACCTTTGATAAAAATTTTATAAATTTTAAAAATTTACAAAATTTTAAAAAATTTAAATAAATAAATTGTAGTCCCACTGACCTATAAAGAAATGGCTCGTATCGTCCTCTGTGCTCTCTGATTTGCAATACGAATTGAGAATCACCGTTTAGCTTGCTTGTAAACTTGGCACCATTGTAATTTAATAGTTTCCAACAAAAATAACTAAACTGCAACATTTAGCCCACCAAATTTTAAAAAAATCAGAGAATCCAGTTCACTACATTCGTTAAATGTATGGAAGTAATCAGGTTTAATACTTAGGTATATCATTGTAAATTATTAAATTACAATGTTGCCAACTTTACAATTATATTTTTCGTTCCTAGAAGAATTTTAACGTATTTGAATTCAGAGAGCATAGAGGAAGGTCGGTGCAAGTTGCTTGTTCGTAGGTTCTGTGCTATCCTATATTTCTAATAATGAATTTTGGATTTGATGAATTTTTTCAAGCACTTTGCTCCCTTCGAATTGTATTTTTCTAAAATTCTAAATCGACATTACCATCCATATACAAACAGGCACAACACACAAAATAAATTTTCTGTTTTCAGGTTTTGTCGAAATTATGACCGCATACTTCGCTGATTTTTCAAGCATTGACACAGGAACTATTTGCGGGTGGATATTTCAATTAGCAAGTCAATTATCGAATTTATCAAAAACCGATGAAGCACAAAACTTATCATTAAAGTAAGTTTTGATATCGCCTATAACTATTTTTTAGAATCAATATTTTTTTTATTTATGGTTGTTGTAGTCACCATAGTAGAGTTTTTATTTTTATTTCCGTTTTTTTTTTTTTGTTGTTGTTATTATTATTTTGAGTTCTGGTATGACCTAATTTTTAGTTTGATCTATATAAAACCTAAAAATAAAAAATCATAGTTGCTATATTATATCCTGTTTTACAATTTAGTTAATTAAAATGTAGTAGTTTTGCTTGTCGGAATGATGCACGATTTTATTTTTTTTTTTTTTCTGTCTGTCGAACCAAATTTACAACAAAAAAAACACATTTTTTTTTCTGGTTCGCAGTTCATTAAGCATTTCCGAGCTTTTGCCGGAAGTAAAATTACGTGGGCGTCCCCCATCCATTTCGGAAATGGCGCCAAATGATGTACAAAATACAACCGCACCAACAACACAAATCAAACGGGTACAACATTTATCGGAGACCAGTGATGGTGGTTCGACGGATAGCTCGAATTGTGATTTTTTCTCCGAAGAATGTGATGTGCTACAGGAAATGTTTCCGGAAAGTTCCTTTTTAGAAGTTAAGCATTGTGTCACGATTGCAAATGGTGATATTGATCGGGCGACACAAATTTTATTGCATCGCCAGGAAACGGGCCAAAGCCTATCGAATGCGGGACAAATTCAAATTCCGAAAAATAATGCAATCGATGATGCCGAATTAAAAAATCGTATTATCGCACGATACTCGTACGTGGATAAGAATGCTTGCAATCGAGAATATAAACCGGTGGTACCTAAAGTTGAACCGAAAAAATTGGTACGCTATCGTGACAATAAAATTGTTTCGTTGAAGGGGGAACGATATACCGAAGTAAGTAAACGGGATGAAGAAGCTGAGTTGAAAAAACCTAAAAAACCAATTTGTCCGTAACTAAAAATGATTTTTATAAGGAAATTTTATTTATTTAAAACTATAATAAATAATAATAATAATAACAGTCAAAACTATTATCCATCATTGCAAATGAATAACCACTCCTATTACTACGATAATCCAATTAATCATTATAATAAAATAATAAATGTCGTTTTCCTTGTTGCCATTAATCGAAAATTAATTAAAAATGATAATTATAAAGTAAATAATAATAGTAATAATATCACTATAATTACTACTACTACTACTATCATTAAAACTATCCACCTATTAATGTTTTTTGTCTACTGCTACTACAATATACAACAACCAAAATTCTCAAAATTATATTTAATTATTATAAATTATTTATTATTTAATTCTTTGTACTTAAATGTAATAGTTTTTAAAAATATTTTAACATTAAATTCATTATCGAATTTAATTTTGATGCGTGATTTACTCTATTATTTAATTATTTTAATTAATTCTAATCTTCTAGTTCAAATGTCTAGATTTTCGTTTATTTATTTGTGATATTAGGATACAATTAAATTAAATAATATTTGTAAAAAATTTATAGTGGAATTAATTAATTTATTACTACATTCTAAATGTATTGTATTTGATATTAGTTAGCAGAAAATGTGCGCGCGCATCTTAATTTTTATTATCACAAATATATTGTACTCATGACGTATAGCTGCGCGCGCACACACCATATATACATATAAAATGTGTAAGCAAGCAGGCATTTAACATAATTCCACTATAAATTAAGTATTCTCTCATTTATGTATTCTATCGAGTTTCTCTAAGAAATTCAACAAAAAAAAATAAAAATTTATAAAAGGCTGTCGTCCACAAAGACAAAATTAATTTTATTTTTTTAATTAGTTTATATTTTAGTTTATGTATATTTTTCGAGGCGCATTATAAAATCCGTCAAATAGTTTATTAGTTTTTATTTTAAAGCGAACCGTACTACCATCTAAGTATGAAGTAGGGTCTCATTCCACAGCAGCAGCAGCATGTGAATTTTCTAGTCATTTTGCAATAATCTTATGTTAGATTAGGTCCTCGGTTTAATATAATAAATAATTATTCAACAACACCAATGAATCTCCTTACTTATTATTCCTTATTGATATTAATAGTTTAAATCAGGCAACACTAGAGTTCTTTATTATTATTATAATAAGCTAAATATCACAAATATTTCATTACGATTTTTTTTGTTTTTTGAACTAGAAGAAACCAAATACATTTATTATAAAAAAATGAATATAAAAAAAACACTAAACTATATGAGATACGATTTTATTTTTTAAGTGCGTTTACTTTAAATCGTTTTGTCCTATTTTTTTATTTTTATTACGAATATATGTTATACATACGAGTAACGTAGAATCCTCCGAGTGAGTCCTCTTATTTCGCGAGAGGACGATTATTTATAAGGTTTACTATATAAGTTCTGAATCTGATATATATTTTACGTTTTGTATGTTTTTTTTTTATATTTTATTTGAAATAAACAAATATTAAATATTTAATTATTATTGGTAAGATAAGAGTAATAAAAAAAAAATTTGTCAAATTTTATGAAAATACAATATTTCATAAAAAAAATAATTATTAAAATACATACATTAAAAAAATTTATGAAATAAATATTTAAAAATAAAATAAATAAAAATTGAATGTATGTGGTGAATTATTAAAAAAATACATATTATATAATTAAATTACTTGTAAATGAAAAACTGAATTTCCAAAATTTAAAAAATTCTGTTTTATTTAAAACTAACGAAATAAATTAAATTTAAAGTTAACTCCTTCTAATCCTTATTCAGGAAAGTTGCAATCCTAGACTAGGAGGATGGAATCATAACTAAAAATCCGGTTCAACAGGCATAACCAAAAAAAATAATTTATCTAATCTTTTTTGGTAAGTGCAATAATTGTAAATTTAGCAAATCAGCATATCTCTATTCTACTTAATTCAGTAAGAGTCTCAACCTTCGATAGACAAATGACTCAACATACGAGCGAGATGAACGCAGTTAGCGACACTTTTGAAGAAGGAATTGCAGAATTTTCGCAGGACAACATGGCCCCCAGTGACCCCAGCGTACATACGAGCAATCAATTCAGTATTTTGATGGAAAACCGAACGGCAAACATCGAAACAACAACAAAGCATGGTACAGGATTATGTCCACCAATTACTATTAAATATCTAAACAATGTCAAAGTTAGACAATACACAAGTGCAGAATTAAATTAACCGGGGCTGGTACAATTATTAAATGGGATTATTACCTTTGGAACAAAAACGTTACAGATCAGTGCCATAGAAGAGTTAATTTTGGGCATGCTGAAGCAAACTGCAATTTAAAACTTCAGTGCCGAACATAAGAGAAAAAATTGCAATTTATTGCAATAGCTGCAAAGAAAATGGAGCCCCTATCACCACTCAACCTAAATGCTGCAATTTTTATGGTGTACATGAAGCAACATCTGTTGACTGTCCAAAACAACAGAGTACGTATCGCACCAAAGACATAACCCTCTAAATCTAAATAGGACAAATAATGCTATTGGGAGACCACAAGCTTTCAATCAAACAGAATTTTCTGAATTGAGACCATCAAGATTTCATTGAACCAACCAACGACTACCATCCATATCAGAACATCCACATGAAGAGTATGTAAGTAATAAAAACACTAACAGTGGCAATAACTAGAGCTATGCTGATAATTTAAAACCAAACCGAGATATTCAGTTCGATTCAACGTAAATCTTCTATTCTCAATATCTTCTATAAAAATAATATTTTTCGCGAATTTTTTGCATATAAGATTTTTACTAAAAATAGAAGACATAAAATTGTGACTTTTATGATAAGAAGAAATTTTTGACGTGATAACGTTTCACACCGCATGTTCGGAAAATTAACCCGAAATTTAGCCCGTGGTCGTAAACAATTACTCATCAACTATAAGCATTGCCTTTAATTTAAAGATATGATTGCTTAGATTGGTCCTTCGGCTTTATGGTCCACGCATAATATTATCGCATTGTCGTCATTAGGCGGCAAAGGAACTCGCACCGTGAACCTCTGATTTCAACCGATTTAAATACTTGAACCAGTTTAGCGAGAGAATGGCTCATCCGATCGGAGGATCAATTTTTGCGTAAAATACCAGTAGTTAATTTATTTTAAATTAAATTAATTAACCTCCACATAAATTTTAATTAAAATTACAAACTACAAAATAGTGATTTACAATGCTTGAAAGCGCTGTAGCGAGAGAACGCCTCATCTGATCAGAACAATTCTGGTATCAATTTCTGGCGGAATCGTTAGAACTTCTACTGGAGACTCACTTTCCTTGTTGTTCCGAATCTGCACCCGCTACATCAGTAGGTGATAGGGCAGGTAGCCTCGTAGGCCAAATTATTAGCAGAAGAAAGGTCCTGTGGGCGCCTGGACCTAATGGTATTATCACTGCGGATATTCAACAAACTGCGGATCTATTTCATAGATAGAGGAAATTTTCAAAGGCAGCCTAGAACTGACGGAAGTGAAGGTTGTATTTATACCTAAGGCGGGAAAACGCTCACACTACAATCCCAAAGACCTTAGACCGATTAGCTTGTCCTCCTTCCTTTTTAAAACACTGAAAAGACCAATAGAAGCTCATATTAGAGGCACAATTGTGCTGGAGTCTAAATTTCAACATGCTTATTGCAAGGGGAGATCTGTAGAGACAGCTCTTCATTCTCTTATATATTTTATTGAACAATCTTTCGAGAATAGAGACTATGGTAACCATTTTGGACATTGAAGTAGCCTTTAACAAGTAGCTTCTAGGGGCTATAACTCGCGCACTTTCGAATCTAGGAGTGAATGAATCACTCAAGGACTGGATAGATCAAAATGCTAGTGTTTGTACACTTCACCGAAATTAAAACGTTGTTTATATTTTTCGTTCGGTTTATTTATTGCGATTAAATTTTTTTACTTTTTTCTTTTTATTTCTCTTGCTCACACTCATCCGCGCGTTCAATATTGGAACCACGGATGAGTATGTTTTATACAATATTTTTATCTCTTTCAGCACTCTTTCATAGATGGTGCTGAATTACAATAATTTAAAAGACAAAATAATTAATCATAAAATAAGGCACGGCCAGTTGATATTCATTACGGTGGCCGTAACAAATAGACAGGATCATAATTTCCAGTCTGGGGAAATCTGGCGTATTGTCCCCCCTGCTTTGGAACTTGGTCATAAATTACCTGTTGCTGAGACTGGAGTATAGTGGCTTCAAGGTGGTTGCCTATGCGGACGATGTTGCTATTGGTGTCCGTGGCAAATATCCCGATACCATTCTTTCATTATGGGCTAATAGTTGTGGTTTGAATGTGAACCCACACAAAACCGAATTGGTCCTCTTCTCCAGAAAATATAAACTTACTCATATCGATCCTCTCACTTTAAATGGTTTCAGTTTGACTTTTATAGTTGAAGCGAAGTTTCTGGGTGTTGTTTTGGACAGCAAATTAAATTGGAAACCTAATATTCTGGAAAGGGTAAAGAAAGCTTCGATAATGATATACTCTTGCAAAAATGCCATTGGGAAAGGTTGGTTTTATACTGCAGTTGTCAAACCCATTATTTTGTATGGAGTAACATTCTGCGGTGGCCTGCTCTGGACAAACCTGTCAACCAAAAGCTGTTGACGAAAGTTCAGAAACAATCTCTCTGTGGATCAGTGGTACATTGAGGGGCACATTCACTCAGGCACTGCCATACGACTGAAATTCACCTTAATGTGGACCTGCAACATTACAGGGCATTCATCTATACTATGTAATAAAGAGTTTCCCAAGATCACCGGCTATATTATCCCGTCACTATCTTTTGACACAAAGTTCCGGACTAGGATCCCAACCAGAGAGGATTAGATGATGGATGCAATTTTGGAACCAGGAGTTATAAACTTCTTCACTGATGGTTCAAAACGGGATGAAAAGTCACTGTTTAAACCTCTCCTTCTGTCGCCTCAACTACTGTGGCATTTTTCAAGCTGAAGTAACTGCGATAAAGGAAGTCATGGACTGGTTGAGGTATAATGTAATATCGCCTTATGATATTCGCATATATACGGATAGGCTGCCATTAAAGCGCTTTAATCACACCTCCTCACGTCGAAAGTATTCCAGAGCTGTTTCTCATCCATATATCATATTTTCCAGGACATTTCATTAGTAAAGCCGATGAACTGGCTCGACGTGGTACGAAAGACCACAGTTCAAAAATCAGAAAGAATATAGAAATGTTTCTACTTGTGTCATGCAAACTGCTGCTTCAGGAAGAAGCTAGTAGGTTGACGAACGACAGATGGTCAAGTAGCACCTATTGCGTAATAACTCGGCGGGTCTGGCACCGTCTCGTAGACAGGCATGCGAGTAGACTTGGTTTCTTCTCACATGACTACTGTCGTACTTGTGAGCACGAAGAGGAGGAAGAGAGAGTACTTTATCTTCTTTGCACCTGCCCTCGTCTGGCACGAAACTGACTAAAGTTTCTAGGAGCACTCCTCTTCAATGACCTGACGGACCTTAGAAGGATGGACGCTAAGTGTGCTCGTATGTGTGAAGTTCTCTTATTGTTGATCTCCTGAAATGGAGTCCTCGCGCGTCTGCTTTCTTGTAGTGATCGTGCATTTAGTCTTTGTTTCATTGATCTGAAGGCCAATTTGGGCTGTTAATTCCAACAGAAGGAGAACCACTTTCATGGAGATAATGTTGCGACCCAGAAAGCAAATATCACCAGCTTTTGCTAATTGCTGGGTTGATTTATAAACCAGGCAGCTATACTGCGCCATATTGATCTGACGAATGTAATTTTTTATCTGCGATATCACGTTTCGCACTTCATCATCATATGATGGAGGAGGTGGTGTTGTCATCTTGAAGTTGATATCGCGTTGAAGCAAGAAAGGTTTTGCTCGAAACATGGTGCCTGTCTATTTAGAAGCGAGAAGGAATAATTTCGCCACACTTCGAAGACGGTTTTAGTGTCCATTTTTAACTACGTGGATGAATGTCCGTAGCTCTCTTATGCTGCGATATCTATTCTCAGATTTAGCGATATCTATCTCTAGATTCGAACCACCCGATCTTTCTTTCGAATAGCACCCAGATAATCACCGTCCAATCAGAGATTTTTTGGATAGACGAAATTTTAATTCAACAACTACCATATAGGAAGTAGTCTGAATCGATGTTAGCTCCACGTTTAGTGCTGATGTCTTTGAGGCTAGAAAAATATTCTTTGGACAAGAGGTCGTATTTGATTTAAGCTACCTCGCTGGTGCATGTCCCTTTGTTGTTTGATATAAGGTGCAAGAAGTTTCGGCCGATAGTCCTACGATATGTACTACCAGCACTATCAATTTGAACATTGAAGTCGCCCAAAACAATTTTAATGTCATGTTGCGGAATTTTTTTACTAAGGACGGTTTCGAGCTGGTCGTAAAAACCGTCTTTGGTTTGATCAGGCTTCTCCTCAGGAGGCAATGAACGTTCATAAATATGATGTTAAAAGTCAATCGCAATTTGACGACATCGGTTGCCAATCAAGAAACCGACGCCAAATTCATGTTAATCCATTAGATTAATCTTGTTTCCTGTAGCGCAATGAATGAGGTCGAGTTTATACTTTAAATGCTTGTCCGAAGAGTTGATGAATGCTCTCCGGGCAGTTTAGGTTGATTATGCCCCAGTATATCGTGTCCGAGGTCACTGTTGTAAATCGAAAAATATCCAAGGCTCATGTTGAGGCTTCGTAACAATAGGGTTTTACAGGTTGAACTTTTAACCCAACGCGATTGCCCTGTTGGAGGACCACTAGCACTCACACTTTAGCCTATTCGTTCAACAGAATAGTTTTTTAGTGGCTGCCACGAAGCGGCAGTACATACTTGCTGAAGTTGTATGCAGTTACGGCCCATGAAGCGATTCTTGTATTTATCCCCCTGTATATAAATCAGCCGCCTGTCCACTATTTCAATCGGTCTAAATTATTTGAGATTTTCCACTTGCAAGGCAACCAAATATAGAATCCGAGCAGAAAATGAACGAAAAATTACAGTTTTTTTCAAGACATGTGAATGATAAATTGTGCACCGCTTCCATTTTTTGGCGATGGTAACCTAAAACTAGTGATCAACATAATTTCGCAGAACCAAAACAAAAGCTTGGAGAAAATAGTGAAATTTACATATCTCTTTTGGGTAGCCAGCATTGCAATGTTAAAGGGTCAATCGGCCATATCAATTTAACCACAGAATAATATACAACCAGAAGGGACATAGCGTGGATTAAATAATCTTTGATCTTCCCTTATAAGTTGCATGTAATTTTAATTTGTTAGTCACTGAACGAAAACTAAAATCTGGAAATCACCTTTGCCAAACCAATGTCAAAAAATGGGTCGACGTTTTATGTCGCTTCTGGGTTTAATTAAGACCCGGGATAAATAAGCGTGAGAAACTTTAATTCGCTTATATGAAGACTGCGCTTCGTTAAGCACAACTGATTTTCAATTTTATCTATTTCAGTTACCTAATTGTTCTTAAAATAAGCCAACACACCCTATAACCACAGAATACGTTGTTTATTATTCTGTGCTATAACCATCACAGCCGACAACCGTATTGGGAAGAATTCAAGATATATTAATGTTAGGTCCTTAGAGAAGCTGTAGAATCAAAGCCTTGGCTCATCTCTTTATTATTGGGTTGGGCTTCTAGCTTCAATGGGCGTACGGTCGGCTAATTTTATGCACAGGCGGAGCTTACACATTCGATTATCGACTGCGTTAAAATCCAAGATAGCGTGTTTTAGATACGACCCAAGATGAAAAACCAATACCACAAGGTTGCCGAAATTGTCTCCATTGTAAAGCAACTTATAGCCCTTTTAGGATATCGAGCAGCTTGTTTTAGCCGTTACTCTTTCTTGCATTGTGAAAAAGCCCTCAAGCGAGCTTGGTTTTTGTAATGGGTGTATCCAAAAATGTACCTAGCCTCAATCGTAACGCTGACGTGCACAATAATTACACTCCCGAAACGTATTTTTACAACCATTGTAGTTAGAAATCCATTATTGCAGATTTTTGACACAGAATTTATTGGCTAATATGTAGCTGATTTTCAATAAAAATTCAATTTTCTATGAAATGCTTAGAAATAATTCAGCGATCTAAACGCATCTAGACACAATAATTGCAGGTCTCGATTAAAAACTTGGAGAAGGCCAAATAGAAAGAAGCATCTTTATTTTTAAATAAAACAATCGTTCACATTTTATACGTAACTAAACATGTTAATGATTTATAATTTCAAATTCAATGTGTACTTATTTAGGTACAAAAATACATAATAAAATTAAAAGTAGGTAATTTAATGGAAAAGATGAGAAATCACCCAAAAATAGGTTTCATTGATTATTTGGAACGGGAGCAGTATTCGAATTACTTTGATTCCAAATTCTGGCATTAATTTCTCTTTTCTTGAGATCCAACTCCATTCTCATAATTTCCAATTCTTCAGCTTTCATCCTGGCTTGGCTTACCATAAATTGTTGTTTTATTTTCCATTTTTCTTTCTCAAATTTAAGTGATTGTTTTTTTATGTTTCTAATGTCCTTCAAAATTCGAACGATTCCTATTTGACTATCGACTGTTTTTTGCATGAGAGCGTTACGAATCTTTAAACGTGTGGCAATACGTCTTCTCACACTTCTTCTTCGTTCTGCGGTTTGATTTTCAATGATTGTTCGATTTGCTTGCACTTTATACCTCACACTATTCGTTAGATCTATCCAAACCTATAACATTTAATAATATTATTGACTAAATACAAAACGCATATTTTATATAACCTCACTTTTTTCCAATCATCGACACATTTTGTTAATGGGCCCGCTTCATTTAAAATTTGGGTTATTTCACTCCACAAATTTTCGCTGCTACTCTCATCAATTTGCGAAGTATTTATAGTGCTTTTGGCTAAGGTAACATTTTTCTCCATGAATCGAACCAACAATTCTAATTGATGATCGTTTATTGATACCGAAGGCGGCCTGTAAATAAACACAAATTATTTAGTCTATTCGTAAAATTTCCTACAAACACTTCATATTTAATATTTATAAAGGAAACCATTTCTTAAACTTACATTTTGTGTAAATTGTTTAATAACAAAACAGATTCCCAACCTAAACCTACTGCGTTTAATTATTTTTCAACGCTTCTAAATAATATCAGTCGGTTTTTGACATATCGCGCAGTGCAGTGCAGTACTACAATTTTCCTTTCTTTACCCAATGAGCGATTTTCGGAAACTAGCTTCTAGGATTTGCCTATAGTGGCGTCACCTGTACGCGGCGCAAATTTTTAAAATGCTTCTTCAGATGCAAGCTGTAAATGTGGATAAGGAAATTAGTTTAGTTTATTGAGAGTTTAGTTAATGTTAAAAATAATATGTAATCAGAAAAAATTTAGTAATAGTAAAAATCAAAATAAAATACTTTATTGTAAACGGTGTACAACTAAACATGGTGGGAGATGTTGTCCGGCGTAAAGGTCACTGCACGAGTATGGATATAAATCCGTACAATCTGAATCCGGTCATTCATCCAATGAAATTACCCAAATATTGTCATGTGACCGAAAAAATATTCCCCTATTTCCCCTCTCGAGTTAAAATTATTTCAACATTAAGCAAAATATCCGCAGAAAACCAACATAACCATACCAAAAAATATATATTACGAGCTATTTTTCCCCCTGTTTGCTTATTTCTGACTTTTCGATTTTTAAAAAAATTTGTTATTTTGTTATTATTGAAGTTCTCATAGTATTATTGAAACTAAAAGCAAAGAGTAGTTGATAAGTAAAATAGACGAATTTACTTAGCAAAAGGTCAAATAAGTTACTAACTTCGTTCGGATGCAGATTGTACGGATTTATATCCATACTCGTGCAGCGACCTTAAGTGACCACAATTGCGGTCACGACAATACCCCCACAAAGGATGTTGAACAGCAATCTATATCGCATTGGTCACCTTTCAACCTTTAGAGACTACTCACACCAAATGCGAACTGCGAGTTGCGAATAAATTCCAAACACGAATTCGCAAATTTGATTCACACTAAACGCGAGGGAATTTATGTCAAAATCAATACCATCCATGATCAAATATTTGTAATAATACGGTAATATTTTCCAGAACCTTTTTTTTATATTATTTGGTTTAAAAAAGTTTATAATTCATAATTCGATATAAATAATATTATTTTAATCTTTAAAAATCATTTTGATCGTATTTGAAATGATTTATAAAAAATTATTCGTACGAATGTCAATTCTCGTACGAATAAAAATTATGTAGAACACGAGTGGAACGTAATTTTATTTTTTAGCGAATGCATGAATATTTCATCTTTGTACGAATTTAGTAATTTTTCTTATTTCAAAGAATTTTTAGGGCTCAATTTAGTTTATTTTGAATAAAGTAATCGTAATTATATTATAAATCGAAAAATCCATTGTGTTTAAGTGTGTTTTATGTCAATATTTTCTGAGAAATGGTTACTCACAATTCGCTACTCGCGCTTGGTGTGAACAATCCCTTAAGAAGTAGCTCAACAATTTCCTGATACTGATGAAAAAATTCTTAATCCAAAACTAACTCGGTGGTAAGATGAAAAAAATGTTGGTCCACGAACTGTCGTTTCTGGTTAATCTTAATTCTGTGCCAATATTATAAAGAATTTTTTTTTTATCATAAACACAAAAAATTTCGAGGTTAGGCTGTTTCCGAAACCTATACTTATTTTGTGTAACTTAACTTATTCAAGTACTTTTCATACCAGGCCATTCATATTCATGCCTCGAAATTTTTAGTTACCACACATGTGAAGCTGAGATCCTTTTATACCGGTGGCGTCGGCTTTGAACTTTCGGTTGCTATCAAATATTTTATTTAGGTCCATTTTATACGTGAATTATAGCAAGAAATGAGATATTATGAATTTGTAACCTACATATGAGCTAGATTTTTCGGTAAATAAAAAACAGTTGTGACAAAAATGTGATTTGTAGGTTATGTTGACAAAGCTTTTCGCTTTGTACTACTTTGAAATGTCGCACTCGAGTGTGGAACGCATTGCCTTGGCCTTGTAGATAACTTCATTGGAATATATTTTGATTTTTTTAAATTATCACTTAAAAATAAATTATTTCTCAACAAATTGAATTTATTTCTATAAAATTAAACGATATCAACCAAATAAAACTAATTTGCATAATTCAAAAATGAAATAAAGAATTTTTATTTTTGAAGCTCAAAGCCGAGGCGCCTGGTATGAAAAGTACTTCAATGTAATTTCTTATGCAATAAGTTAGGTTCCACAAAATAAGTATAGGTTTCGGAAACAGCCTTAAAAACTGTTTTGGGTTTTTAAGTCGAAATGTTCTATTTTTTCAAAAATTTTCAGACTTCGTTCAGGTTAAGTTGTTTTTGATCTGATCGTTCTAGTGACAATTCTCATTGGATATCGGTTTCTTGTAACTAATCCAAACGCAACGTGCTTCTTAATTTGTTGTACGAAATAAACCCAGAACTAAAACTATTTAAGCCAATCAATAAAATATCGCTAAACTCGTAAAATTTGTGATGGTTCCTGTCCCAAAAACTAAATTGCCGGGAACCTTTTCGACAGCCAACAATAAACTAAGCATCCAATACAATATAGCTAGAAATTTGATGATACGTTAGGGACAAGAGTACAACAATACAACAAAAAAACTTGTAACAACTGGACATGCATTATATGTTTTATCACCTAGCAGTTTTCTTTCAAGTTTTCCGAATTTCTCGAAAATATTTGGTATTCGTAAAGGTTATATTATGTTCAAATTGTTTCCATGCTTTCCCATTTCCCAGCATTTTGATATTTGGATTTTATCAAAACTTTCAAAACGTCTTGTCCATTTTTTTGTAAGAATAACTGCAAGTCCAATTTCTAAAACTCAATTTTTTTTGGTGTGTCAGACAAATTCCTAAACGTGCCACGTATTTGCGATCACTGGTCTAGACATATTCTAATTTTATCTGTCTGTCTTACTAGGTACTACCATTGGTGAAACGGCTGGAGTAGTTATTTTTGTAATTACTTGCATCTTTACCATTCTTTCCATTTTTACTTTAATTTGGCCTCGAATAAAATGAGCAATTCGTCTAGCTGGAAAATTAAGCTGGGGTTGTCAATTAGGTCTATTAATTATTCATAATATTATTCTCCGTATTCGCTCGTTAATTTGAGGAATACTTCTTGAGTATCAGAAAATCTAAGCTTCCTATTTTCAAAGATGGAACCAAAATTTACACATCTACAACAGGCCGACTTTCTGTCCACAAAATTTGCCGCAATTTCATCAATGCCTAGCATAAGATTCAGCGCTTGAGCAAATAAATAAGGCAGTAGTGGGTGCAGCTAAGTGTCTTGGTTATTTACGACGAAGCAAATTTTATTTTAATTCATCGGAAGTTTTACAAATTATATATCAAGACCAAAACAGGAATATATACTTCACATATCAGTCGGGACTGATGCACCGAAGACTCAACTGGCTGCGTTTGGCAGAGTCAAATAATTTCGGATTAATAACATAACCTCTAACTTTGATTCTCTCTCCCACAAACATAACGTGGGAGCCTGCTTATGTGTGTTCTATAAATATTTACATAGCATTTGTTCGGCGGGCTTTCCATAGACCAATTGGCACATTAAGACGTACAGTTCACAGGTACAATCTTGAACTCTGATTTGCAAAAACCCTTACAAGTTCCGAAATTCTGTTTTCCTTCGAAGTACACGTTTATAAAACAGACTATACGTTGGGGTTTTCCGGTGGCTTATAACACAGATATTCAAATTCACTACCAAAAATTAAAATAGAATTCTTGAAGACTGAACTCCCAATCCCGTATATAATCCTTTCTTGAAATTTCTTCGTTAAAACACATAAGGGAACTAATTGCAAAGCCTAAACAAAACCCAAGTTTATTACTTACATCAGATGCTTAGAAGAAAAGTCAATAATGGAGTCTCATAATTTACGTTTATAGCTAAATAAAGCTACTTGCTGAAAATGAATGTAAAATTACCTAAATGTTGGCAAGATATTCAGACTTTATCTGTTCAATGCGACACAAATTAAGTACCTACATCCAGCCACATGCATAAAACGACGAACGTATTATCTTACCAACAAAACGATTTCCAATCAAAAATAAAACATGTGAAACACAATACTTTTATAATACATAAGCCGATAACAATTCCGGCAATCAATAAACGCGATTAGAAATAACTTGATCAAATGCGCGGGAACCTTTTGCACACATTTTTGACTTACTGCCCTCGGGGACCATGATAATTATGTTTATCGTATCGTTTAATAGTCGACACGACGTGTTAAACTAAGTTCTCATTCAAACTAAACCCTTACCTATTCAGTTCTAACGATCCACGGCTCTTCTCATTTTCAATTCAATCTGGATGGATCAGGCTAATGTACATCTTGTTAAAAAAAAGGCAGCAAATCTAACCTTTCTAATTATCGCCCGATTCCTAATGTGTCTGTTCTTTCCATAGTGCTACAGAAAATAGTCAATTTCAAACTGATGATTTCATCAAGACTTGGAAGAAGATCAACTTATTTCTGATGGGGTTTGGTGTGGCCGATCAACCGGTGATTTAATAAATTTTTCACCGATCAACAGATAACAGAATAGTGCCTTGTCTTGACGGTTTGGAGCATAATTTGGTTTAGCAGTGTAATATTACACAGCAAATGTAAAATACAAACATAATTTAACCATTTTTAGTACATTTTAGTACTATAATTATTATTCTAAATACCCATAATTAATTGGAACATACTTTTCTTCATGGAAAATACGGGTGGATCGCTTCGATCAGTTTGTCAAAAAATTTAAAAAATTAATGTTTTCTCTTTTCTATTGTGTATGTGCGCGTTTTTATTTTATTTTGCAGGCTCAAATATTCACTGCGATTAGAAATAAGTGAAACTCTTTGGTTTCATCTTTTCTTGATTTTTTGGATTGTTAATTTTTTTCAAATACAAATTATAAAGCTTTACAAATTCGCTTGAGTTCTAAAAGTAAATCCCTAACATTCATTGACGCCTAATTCAAAATTTGACATCTAAAATAGCAATAACAAATTAAATAGTTCGCGCATTTGACGAAAGGAGGGAGGATATTAGTGTACTTTTACCGTCAAGACGATAACTCCAAATTATGATCATAAAATTAATTTTTAGAACTATAATTAATTTTGCCATCAAGACAAGGCTATATTAGAACCGAGCATGTCGAACTATTAACATCTCTACCCTTGATTCTCTCACAGACGGAACGTGAGAGCCTTTGGCGTATTCTGTACGTACTTTGAAGGAATGTATTCGACGGAGCTTTATACACTTATAAAGCCTATCAAGACCAACTCACATGTGAACGTAAAATCCACAGGTAAAACCTTGAACTCCGATTTGTAAAAACGAATACAAGTTCCAAAATTCGTTTTTTTTCTTCGGAGAACGCGTTGTGTAACGAACAATACAATGAAACTTTCCCAGTGGCTTGTATATCAAAAATAGAACTCTGAATCCCACATTTGATTTTTTTTCTAAATCAATTAGATTCGAGTTCCATAATTTATGTTTATAAATAAACCATTCAACGCCATATTTTAAGAACGACCTCCATCAAAAATAAAACATATGAAATACAAGATTTTTAGAATACATAAGCTGATAACAATTCCAGAAACCAATAAACGCGACAGATAAAGCATATCACGTTGATAAAAAAACACGGGAATTGTTTTGCAGACAATCGAAATAAATTGTCGAGGTCTGAAAATTATTTATTACGTGCAACAAATTTTTGGTTATTTTTTATTATCAAAATATGGTATATAAATTTTACTACCACTACCTAGGAGACAAAAATCTTAAAAAAATATTTAATTAATTAAAAAAATATTTTTTTTACTTTTTATTTAATAAATTATAATTAATTATTTATATTTTGATTATTGGTAAAACACATTTTTCTATTCCACCGTTGTCCTCTAAATAAATACAAATTCTAAGCCGTCTTCCACTATTTCAAATCAATTATCTAATTATTGTTAAAAATTAAAACGGAATTATTTTTTTGAAGCTTAAGATGTGATGTAAGACTTTTGAATTATGTATACTCAAATTGAATTAAACTTGCGATTACTTTTTGGCCGATTTCTCTCGGCATAAAAAATTGGAATTTGTCAATACTTTAACTTATATAAATACAGTTTTTGATAAGACGAGCCCCTATGTCGGAATCATGTTACCTATATTATATTAATATTATAAATCACACAAAGACTAGAATCTTGATTTACTGGGCGATGCTAGAATCGGCTGCTGTGCAGCACTCTCGATAATCGGTTGCAACACACTTATTTCTGATTTTTGATATTCGTGCCCAATTTGGCTTAGATCTAAATCAGCGTTTATTGTTAACACCTAGTGGAATGAAAATGAAAAAAAAAAACAATTAAGACTTCATTTTGGTAATTAAATAGCGGTGACTCATTTTATAGTACAATTTGGCGCGCTTTATTACCTTGGCTGGTATTGGATACTGTCCCTTTATTAACCAATTCTCATGTAAGTCATGTAACTCTTGCAAATATTCGAGTGGAACACAACTTTCCTCCGATCGGGCACGCTTCCTCATGCGCTCGAATACAATTTCGGGCGTTGTTCTTAAGTAGACAATCAAATCGGCGCGTATCTGTGTTTTAGCCACTAAATGGTTATACCATTCTGTTAGTACGTGGTACATACCCTCATGAAGTATCTCTCTCTTCAACATATTCTCAACAAAACAATATCGTGCACTAAACAATGAACGCTCAATTAATTTAACACTTTTATTCGTTTCCTGTGTATGCATATTTAGCATGGTTAAAGTGACATAGGATTGGAATGGCATCGCCCAGCGATATGGTTCCTTATACAAAAGATCCTACAAAAAAAAACGTTAACTATATATAAATACCGCCATAAAACATTAATCACAACAAAATAGTTCATTCAACTTACCAATAAATTAACCCCACCGCAATTCCGCCATTTTTCAACTGGCTCCGTCAACAAGCACACATCATCAAATTTCTCAAAATGCTTAAGAAATGTTGTCTTACCACTCCCGATATTTCCCTCAATTAGCACAGTAAAAGGTTGTCCATTCACTTTGTTTGTAGTAGATGCCATTTTAATTCCTATTCGCCCTTTAAAATTTAAAAACCACAAAACAAATTTTTTTTCGTGAAACTCAAGAAAAACAAAACAAAAAAAATAAAAATCAAGAAAATTTTAAATTCGGCGCTCACAAAGAATTAAATATTAAAATAATCAACAAATTGACAATAAAATTTATTTAAAATACAAGAATTTAATCGATGTGATCCATTTGAATGTACATAGGTAAAGAACAAAATTTAAATTAAAAAAAAAATTTTCGTCATCTATTTTGAGATATGTTTTGAGCGCCAGAATTTTCCCGCTATTTAACTCATTATACTGAACAGCGATGTCAAAACACACTCGACGAAAAAATACAACGATAATACCATGATCACCCTACATACCAAATTTAATGTTTACTCAAATTTTTTCTAATCATAAATTTATGTACGATGAATTGGTATAAGCAAAGTGTGGAGCGTTGACTTATATGTATGTACAAAGTGCTTAATATATGTAAATTAAAATCCAAACTGAACTAACTTAAATACAAACTATTGCTCTAATTGCGAAATTCATAAAAAAATATTTTATTTATTTATGATAAGAATAAACCTTGTGTCATCGGTTATTTACGTCAGTAAAACATGCTCTAATTGAATAATATTTTTGTGCCTAATCAATCAAATCATCGGTTTTCTAAACATTTATTGCTAGACCCAACATTGTGTTCTTAAGTTTATTAAACCTTTATTTTCAAAATTGTCATTTTTCACAACTTTATAGGTACGAGTTTAATCAAGACGCAGCGCTACTCTTTCATGGATTCTCACTTTTGTTTCAATGGTTGTTTTAGGATCTCTAAAATACAATTTTGTTTCCATCGAGTGCTTCTTGCACTGATTATTTCATATTTATACTTGTGTAATACAGGAATCTTATGTAAATGTTTGACATTTAAGTTTTTATCCCTGATCTGTCCTCCACCATGCGGCAAAAACTCGAAGTAACAAATCCGGGTAGAACAAAATTTTCGGGAAAATCTCCAATAAGACGAAAAAATGTTCTGTGAAATGGTAACTAACTTTAATTATGTCAAGAAAAGAAACCATCGAAAAATGTTTCAAGGATGTGGTTTTTCAACTTAAACACAATCTAGGAACAAATTCCACCCCAGTCTCAGCCATTATTGAAACCGAGGCCACACCAGCTCAGCTATAATAGATGAAAATCATTAGAAAGAAGATTCTCTAAACACTTAGCTGCTTTAACCATGAGACGCTAAACACGGACAATTTTGTTGGTCTCTTGGAATTCCGCCGTTAAGGATTTTTACTGTACATATTTTAATATTTGCTTTTTAAAGAATTGTCAACGCTTTTTTCAAGGCAAATGTCTTTCTTTTTTTCTTATATTTTGGGAAGTTTGATACAACGTTTAATTCACTGCATTTATATTTCTACTCGTTTACCCGCAATAGTTTAGTGTCTACAAAGGGCTAAGGTCAAATTGTGTAGCCGCATTCTTGACACTGAATAATTCGGAACAAATGAAAGTTTAGTTTACATTTAAAAACAATATCAGAAGTTGAACTGTTAAGGTGGGTACACAGCTCGAGCTAAGCTAAATTTTAACGCCGGCTCCAAAAAGATACAGATAAAAAATGAGCTAAACAAAATGTGTAAAGATAAATTTTGAAATTTCTCAAATTTGTTATTTTTTATCTCCGATTCTTTATCATTTATCAATATACCTACTCAAGATCTCTCAGATGTTTTAGAGAAGTTTATCAATTTATTACTATTGAATTTATTCATTTCTATCCTTTGAAAACAGTATTGTAGTAATTACCTACTTGTTTTTAATTGAGCAATAGGCGCCTATTTTAAAAGTCACTAAAGGCTGGTGCTATAATGACCTTAGCCTAGTTACGGTGCTGACACTATCTAATACATTACGTCAGATTCTTGAATTTTTTAAATGTATTGTCTAAATACAAACCCACCAAAGACAGCAGTTAATTTATTGGTTGATTGCATCTAGCCAAGTCGACACTTATCTCATTACGAATTGTAGTTGTATTTGAAAACGAATAGATTAAAGAATAAATATTGTGAAATTGTCTTAAAGTAGCATTCGATATGTATGTAGCACAATTAATTCGGTCTTAATGATTTTCTGAATATTAGATTAAATTAGCTAGGTTTTATTTAATCTAATGACTTTGCCTCTGCTGGCAGAACTAACAAATAAAAAAAAAATGATTTCATTCAGAAACTGGAACTTTATCATTCACGATAAAAATTTCAATGAGTTTGTCGAGAATTGTGTATTACTTTAATAGATTAGATTAGAAACCATCTTTGTTCTACTATATATGAGTAATATCAAGTTTCTTTTGTAAAAGTGTTGGTAAAAAATTTGGTAATGGTCAGGTTTCAAATTTTGTAGGCGAACTGGTTGGACGGTGCCCGAAAAATACGTTTTCCCTCTGGCTGATATTGTGGTCGAAATCAAATTGGCGAATCCTCATATAGGACTCCAGAATTCATGTTCTAATCTTCTTTAAGCGACAATCAAATTTTATTGCAACTAAACCAAATTTGATTTCCATTCAGATAATCGCAAATCAAAATCAAATCACGAATACGATTAAAGGTAACTGTAAACAAGTAATATTTATTGAAACTACATGATTGTTGCATTGAAAAATAAATATTTCCAATTCGCGAAAACAAACAATTAGGTATTAAAAATCACACGGCACGTGTACAGGCACGTGACCTACAAACAAAAATTTGCTCCACTCTACTTTGCCCCAATCTACTCAATTAAATTTTTTGCAATTTTTCAACCAGACAAACTGGACGAAGATAAACTTTCTCAAATTTTCGGTTGAAAAATTTTTAATTTAAAATATTTTGTGCCGACCCCAAATAACGTACAAGTTATTTGGCCGACCCATGAATCACACCCCTATGAGCATAACAAAAAAAAAAAAAAAAACCGAGATAATCATGTGCGAGACATGTCAAATCAAAACAAATCCAAAGTTACAATTTTTTTGTTACTGTACGGGTGATTATCTATAATTTACAAATATTACAAATAATAAAAACTGTTTTACATAAACTACAAATCGTAAAACCAATAACTTTAGTAAATTACCAACTATTTCGTCATAACCCAGTTTGACTTATTAATCACTTACCAAGTGCTTTAAACATTTCCTCAAGTTGTTTGATCACAAATTATAGTTTGAATTACTATTTTGGTTACAGTTAAACTATTTTATTACGTTAATTTTTTAAATTAAACTGTTTTGGTTTACTTTTTGAAAACACATTATTTCGCGATAATTTTTTTGGCGTTTGCATGCAGTCAACAACAAAAACAAATCAAAACGAAGAAGAAAACAACATAAAAAATGTAATAGAATAATTTAACGAAACTTCTTCGTTTTTTTTATTTGTCAAAATTGGTTTGTAGGGTACAAATATGAGTTTGTTGTTTATCGTTTGACACTGACAGATGCTGAATTGAGCTGCATTACGTTTGAGAATTAAAGTGAAATATTTTGTTTTGTGGTTTAATAAATGGTTTAAAAGTAAGTTTTTTAGTTTATAGAAAGTAATTAGTACATATTATTATTAGTTGTGTTAATAATTTTGGTTTTTATTTCGTTTTAGAGGATTGGCCACATATTCCTAACCTCGAAAAGTTTTATGTATCAGCCTCAATATGCCCAAATACTATTGTGACTACTGTGATACATATCTAACACATGATTCGCCGAGTGTCCGCAAAACACATTGCACCGGTCGTAAACACAAGGATAATGTGAAATTTTACTACCAAAAATGGATGGAGGAACAGGCACAGCACTTGATCGATGCGACGACAGCCGCCTTCAAAGCTGGTAAAATTGCACAAAATCCATTTGCTCCGCCACCCAAGGGTGGTGTAGCGATACCACCACCTAACACATTGGGGCCACCGCCACGACCGGGTATGATGCCACCAGGTATGCCACCCGGTGCCCAAATGCCGCCAATGATGATGGGGCCACATGGACCAATGCCACCGCCAATGATGGGTATGCGTCCACCACCAATGATGGGGCCAATGGGTCCGATGATGGGACCACCGCCGCCGATGGGTATGGTGCGGCCACCAATGCAGATGAATCCTCAGGGCGCAAAGTAAAATATGGTATAATGTGGTGGTCGCTTAATTTTAAGAAGTTTTATCGCAATTTTTGTCTAACTGATTTAAATTTAAAATACATTTGTATAATCGACAAATACGTTTGTGTTGTTTCACTATTTTCGTAAAAATTGTGATTACCATAGTGAGTGTCCTTTTAAAATGAGAAGCTGGCTCGATTGTTAAAATAGGGGGAAGATTCTAAATCAATATAAAAAAAGTTGAGTAAATAAATAAAATAAGAAAAATAAAGTGCGTCGGCCGGGAATCGAACCCGGATCAACTGCTTGGAAGGCAACTATGCTGACCATTACACCACCGACGCTATGTAAAAATACGTGTAAAGATGGTTCAGTATAAATGATTTTTTTTTTTAAATATTCCACCACACGTTAAGGTTGCCTGTTACAAAATTTTAATTTATAATTCCAATTTTTAGATGTAGAGAAAGAAGTATTACAGAAGGTACATTTTTTTTCAGTGAACGGTATCTGTGCTCTGGGGGATCCAATGAACTGTTCAATATACCTGTAGTAGCACAATCTTTCTAAATATGAATGACTTTGAAACGTCACAGTTGCTTTTGCCGTTTCTAAAACCTGAATAATCCGTTCAAGGAACTCATTCCATTCAAATTATACACACATTTCATTATAGTGGAAGACGGCTGTTATTTGTCCACTTCATAAAAAGGGAGATCGATTGAACTGCAACAATTGTCGCGGTATAGCTTTGATAAACACTAGCTACAAGGTTTTGGCCAACGTAGTTACAGCAAAGTTATCAACTTATAGCGAGAGGATGTTGAGTGATTATCAATGTGATTTTCGATTAAATAGATGAACGACCGATTAAACTTTTACGCTGAGGATTGTGCTGGAGAAATGCTATGAAAAGGACATCCCTGTACACAGTCTATACAGGCGTACGACAGCATTAAGAGGAATACGTTTGGAACGTATTGTCCTACCTGGGCATACCGTCAAAATTAGTTTCAATTGACCAGCTTTTAATGGATAGTTCAATATGTAAGGTGCTAATAGAAGGCAAAATTTCGGATACCTTTGAGATAACATCTGGAGTGCGGCAAGGAGACCCAATAGCTCAAACTCTTTTCAATCTATCATTGGAATATGTCATTCGTCAGTTCAATATGGCGCAGCGTAGCTGCCTGTATTATAAATCAACCCAGATATTAGCATACGCTGATGATATTTGCATTCTGGGTAGCAATATCATCTCTCTGAAAGAGATCCTCCTCCCATTCGAATTAACAGCCCAACAAATATGCCTTCAGATCAATGAAGCGAAGACCAAATACATGGTGACCGCGAGAAGGCAGACTCGATGGGACTTAATTTCAGGAGTCCCTACAATAGACGCCAAACCACCTGACTAATGAGTAAAATAGTGCTGAAAATTTAGCGTCATAGGTAAATAATTATTTTTACCTAGATCTTAAAAAACTTTTATCGCACAAACATTTTGCATTCTAACTATTTACTCTTGAATTGGTAGAAACATGAGTTATTCCCTTATTAACGACACAGGTTTTTGTTTAGCAATTTGTTGAGCCTAAAACAAATAAAATTTTAGTGATATACAACATAACAGATAATAGCTGTAGTGATAGCGTGATGGATTATTGTGTAGTGGTGGGTCTCTCGAGTTCGATTCTACAGAAAAACGGATACATTTTTTTTAATATTTTTATAATTTACAATGAGTAAAGAATGAGAATTTTGCACGGCATCGAAGAGAAAATGGTAGGCAAGGCCATCTTTACCATGGGGCTATAAGGGCTGCAGCCATAGGGCGCCGAATTATTAGGGCGCCACCAAATGTCCAAGACCTAGTAGTCAATTTTAGAGAACATCTTTTTATTTGAATTTCATTTTTCACTTCAAAGGAAATGCAAACCGTTTTATTATAATATATTTATTCTATTCGTCGCTTGGAATGCACGAGTCGCGATAGTTATTTTATGAATTGACGGACGAGACGACTGGTAAAGTTGAAAAAGCGCCTTAAGCGGTAAACTACGAGACTTCTAATAACAAAAATTTGCTATATGAAGTTATATGGAAATAATGTCTATTTAATTTGAATTGTTATTTATTAAAAGCGTGATGGTTGGAAAACCTAGTTAATCTATTATGTAGTTTAAAGTGTGATTTTTGTATATTTGATTCATTTGGTACCACTTTTTCATTTTAGATGCCAAAAAATTTTGCTTAAATATTGCATAAATTTGATATTAAGCTACTTGATACTAAAAGCATAACTGTTTTAAAACTATTAAATTTTAGCTTGTAATTGAATTTGTTAAAACGTGGTAAATACGCTCTAATTAAGTTTGAAAAAGGTTTAGTGACTCAAAGATGTATTTATAGTAAATTTAACATTAAATTTCTGCAATTGAATCAAATTACAAAAAACACACTTTGAACTACATAATAGATTAACTAGGTTTTCCAACCATCACACTTTCAATAAATAACAATTCAATTAAAATATACACTATTTTCATATACATAACTTCAGATAGCAAATTTTTGTTATTAGAAGTCTCGTAGTTCACTATTGTCCGCTAGAACACACCATACCAGTCGTCAATTGTAAACCATCCCAAATATAAAAACTTGTTTTCTGCTAGAGGTAGCAATCATCGAAATCGGAGCACATTTGAAGATTTTCGAATTTTGTGGCTCTGAATTTGTGGGCTATAGTTCAGTTGATTTCCAAAAACATTGAATTTTCAACGGAACTTGTAGAAATAATCGACCGATCCAAATGGCCGTTTGTATGACAATTACAGATCTCAACACCTATTGATAGAGGTATCAATCATCGAAATCGGAGCACATTTGAAGATTTTTGATTTTTGTGGCTCTGAATTTGTGGGCTATAGTTCAGGTGATTTTCAAAAAAGTTGAATTTTCCCTGAAACGTGTAGAAATATTCGATCGATCCAAATGTCCATTTGTATGACAATTACAGGTCTCAACGCCTATTGATAGAGGTATCAATCATCGAAATCGGAGCACATTTGCAGATTTTCGATTTTTGTGGCTCTGAATTTGTGGGCTATAGTTCAGTTGATTTTCCAAAAAAATTGAATTTCCACGAAACCTGTAGAAATATTCGACCGATCCAAATGGCCGTTTGTATGACAATTACAGGTCTCAACGCCTATTGATAGAGGTATCAATCATCGAAATCGGAGCACATTTGAAGATTTTCGATTTTTGTGGCTCTGAATTTGTGGGCTATAGTTCAGTTGATTTTGAAAAAAATTGAATTTTCCCTGAAACGTGTAGAAATATTCGATCGATCCAAATGGCCGTTGGTATGACAATTACAGGTCTCAACGCCTATTGTTAGAGGTATCAATCATCGAAATCGGAGCACATTTGAAGATTTTCGATTTTTGTGGCTCTGAATTTGTGGGCTATAGTTCAGTTGATTTTCAAAAAAATTGAATTTTCCACGAAACGTGTAGAAATATTCGACCGATCCAAATGGCCGTTTGTATGACAATTACAGGTCTCAACGCCTATTGATAGAGGTATCAATCATCGAAATCGGAGCACATTTGCAGATTTTCGAATTTTGTGGCTCTGAATTTGTGGGCTATAGTTCAGTTGATTTTCAAAAAAATTGAATTTTCCCTGAAACGTGTAGAAATATTCGACCGATCCAAATGACTGTTTGTATGACAATTACAGGTCTCAACGCCTATTGATAGAGGTATCAATCATCGAAATCGGAGCACATTTCGATTTTTGTGGCTCTGAATTTGTGGGCTATAGTTCAGTTGATTTTCAAAAAAATTGAATTTTCCCTGAAACGTGTAGAAATATTCGACCGATGGACTGTTTGTATGACAATTACAGATCTCAACGCCTATTGGTAGAGGTATCAATCATCGAAATCGGAGCACATTTGAAGATTTTCGATTTTTGTGGCTCTGAATTTGTGGGCTATAGTTCAGTTGATTTTCAAAAAAATTGAATTTGCCCTGAAACGTGTAGAAATATTCGAGCGATCCAAATGACTGTTTGTATGACAATTACAGGTCTCAACGCCTATTGGTAGAGGTATCAATCATTGAAATCGGAGCACATTTGAAGATTTTCGATTTTTGTGGCTCTGAATTTGTGGGCTATAGTTCAGTTGATTTTCAAAAAAATTGAATTTTCCCTGAAACGTGTAGAAATATTCGACCGATGGACTGTTTGTATGACAATTACAGATCTCAACGCCTATTGGTAGAGGTATCAATCATCGAAATCGGAGCACATTTGAAGATTTTCGATTTTTGTGGCTCTGAATTTGTGGGCTATAGTTCAGTTGATTTTCCAAAAAAATTGAATTTGCCCTGAAACGTGTAGAAATATTCGAGCGATCCAAATGACTGTTTGTATGACAATTACAGGTCTCAACGCCTATTGGTAGAGGTATCAATCATCGAAATCGGAGCACATTTGAAGATTTTCGATTTTTGTGGCTCTGAATTTGTGGGCTATAGTTCAGTTGATTTTCAAAAAAATTGAATTTTCCCTGAAACGTGTAGAAATATTCGACCGATCCAAATGACTGTTTGTATGACAATTACAGGTCTCAACGCCTATTGATAGAGGTATCAATCATCGAAATCGGAGCACATTTCGATTTTTGTGGCTCTGAATTTGTGGGCTATAGTTCAGTTGATTTTCCAAAAAAATTGAATTTTCCCTGAAACGTGTAGAAATATTCGACCGATCCAAATGGCCGTTGGTATGACAATTACAGGTCTCAACGCCTATTGATAGAGGTATCAATCATCGAAATCGGAGCACATTTGAAGATTTTCGATTTTTGTGGCTCTGAATTTGTGGGCTATAGTTCAGTTGATTTTCAAAAAAATTCAATTTTCCCTGAAACGTGTAGAAATATTCGACCGATGGACTGTTTGTATGACAATTACAGATCTCAACGCCTATTGGTAGAGGTATCAATCATCGAAATCGGAGCACATTTGAAGATTTTCGATTTTTGTGGCTCTGAATTTGTGGGCTATAGTTCAGTTGATTTTCAAAAAAATTGAATTTTCCCTGAAACGTGTAGAAATATTCGACCGATCCAAATGACTGTTTGTATGACAATTACAGGTCTCAACGCCTATTGATAGAGGTATCAATCATCGAAATCGGAGCACATTTCGATTTTTGTGGCTCTGAATTTGTGGGCTATAGTTCAGTTGATTTTCAAAAAAATTGAATTTTCCCTGAAACGTGTAGAAATATTCGACCGATGGACTGTTTGTATGACAATTACAGATCTCAACGCCTATTGGTAGAGGTATCAATCATCGAAATCGGAGCACATTTGAAGATTTTCGATTTTTGTGGCTCTGAATTTGTGGGCTATAGTTCAGTTGATTTTCAAAAAAATTGAATTTGCCCTGAAACGTGTAGAAATATTCGAGCGATCCAAATAACTGTTTGTATGACAATTACAGGTCTCAACGCCTATTGGTAGAGGTATCAATCATCGAAATCGGAGCACATTTGAAGATTTTCGATTTTTGTGGCTCTGAATTTGTGGGCTATAGTTCAGTTGATTTTCAAAAAAATTGAATTTGCCCTGAAACGTGTAGAAATATTCGACCGATGGACTGTTTGTATGACAATTACAGATCTCAACGCCTATTGGTAGAGGTTGTTACCGACCAACTATGTGACTGCACGTTTCCAAAAACGGATAGGCTCAACGGCTGGGGGGTCTTTGTCACATTGTTCATTGGTGGTACAAACCATACGTGCAAAAAAAAACACAAAAAAAGAACGAACAACAACATGGTAAAAGGGCCATCCTGTGAACATCATCACCACCAATAAAAAGAAATCTACTCCATTATGAAAGTTACAAATTTATATTCAAGAAAAAAAATCTGAATTAGAACAAATTTTGAATATAATTAAATTAAATCTACATTTACACTTAAACACTAAGTCAAACTTATTTTCATGAGAAAAGGAACAAATCATCTAATTTAGCCGCGAATATAATGAAAAAACTCACCAGACAGTTATCCAAAGAGTACTCCTTGTTTTTGTCCGCGTGCTGAAAATTTCTAAAAAAAACTTTACACTAAATTCACTATGATTTGTCTTTTTTTTTCTTATGAAAACTCAATTTTAATTCATTTACAAAAATAATTTTTTTGACTAATTTTACAATAACTTGCACTTATTTACTTTCTTGTACTTTTCCGTTTGTTTTTTTTTTTTTAAAGCAAGATTAAACTGTTTCACACAGTTGTTGGTGCTCTAAATAAAGCAATTAAATTTTCAATATCAACATATAAACTAAACTATAAACACTATACAGAGATTTTTATATTTGAAATCCCGAAACAAATCCCGAAACTTCTGTTGTGTTGCACCCGCTTGTGTTACCACCGCTTTGTAATTTTAGCGAGCAAAAACCATATTACTGGCACAAGAGTAAATGTCTTCACAATTTCGATTGAAGAAGTGCCTAAAGGTAAGTTTTGTTGTACGAATTGTACAAAATGAGAGGCCTGCATCCCTCGTCGTCGCCTGATGGTTATATTCCTCTTTTGTGGATTTCTTGCGGTATCTGTTAAATCCACGATATATATTTATTACAACAATATAATCAACTCTAAAAATTGTGAGAATAGCTTACCAAATATTATTTACTTTACAATTTTTGTTTGCAACGTGTACTTGCACAATTATGTACATAAGTACATAAAAACCAACAAAAAAAAAATTTGTATTGTTCAAAAAAAATTTAATAATTTATTGGCACGTCTGTTACGGTCGGCTTGGCCTCTCAAATTAATTGGCCTTATGATAATATTGACAACAACACTGAAATTTCCCCTATTCAACCACCTATTACTCTATTCTCCCCACCTACGCTATTTAAGTTAAAAAAAAAAATCCGCTGATCATTTGATCTACATATATACAAATGTGCATAGCAATAGGTATCGCACGATCCATCATTCAGATGACTCACCCCACATAGCAACAGAAAATCCGCTTAGCATTACAGATACAATAAAACAATTATATAAAAAAAATTCAAAATATTGAGGTCATTGACCGAAGATACAATCATACTGATAAATATCTTTGGTTGTTGTTGCTGTTTTCTACTTGTTTTGATTTATCTGTAATCTGTATTATACGTCACGATCGTTAGGTACATCGTCAAAATTTTTGCCTGCTTGTTAAAACTAGCACATCCGTAACAAGGTATCAATCATCGAAATCGGAGCACATTTGAAGATTTTCGATTTTTGTGGCTCTGAATTTGTGGGCTATAGTTCAGTTGATTTTCAAAAAAATTGAATTTTCCCTGAAACGTGTAGAAATATTCGACCGATCCAAATGACTGTTTGTATGACAATTACAGGTCTCAACGCCTATTGATAGAGGTATCAATCATCGAAATCGGAGCACATTCGTAGATTTCCGAATTTTGTGGCTCTGAATTTGTGGGCTATAGTTCAGTTGATTTTCAAAAAAATTGAATTTTTCCTGAAACGTGTAGAAATATTCGAGCGATCCAAATGACTGTTTGTATGACAATTACAGGTCTCAACGCCTATTGATAGAGGTATCAATCATCGAAATCGGAGCACATTTCGATTTTTGTGGCTCTGAATTTGTGGGCTATAGTTCAGTTGATTTTCAAAAAAATTGAATTTTCCCTGAAACGTGTAGAAATATTCGACCGATGGACTGTTTGTATGACAATTACAGATCTCAACGCCTATTGGTAGAGGTATCAATCATCGAAATCGGAGCACATTTGAAGATTTTCGATTTTTGTGGCTCTGAATTTGTGGGCTATAGTTCAGTTGATTTTCAAAAAAATTGAATTTTCCCTGAAACGTGTAGAAATATTCGACCGATGGACTGTTTGTATGACAATTACAGATCTCAACGCCTATTGGTAGAGGTATCAATCATCGAAATCGGAGCACATTTGAAGATTTTCGATTTTTGTGGCTCTGAATTTGTGGGCTATAGTTCAGTTGATTTTCAAAAAAAATGAATTTTCCCTGAAACGTGTAGAAATATTCGACCGATCCAAATGACTGTTTGTATGACAATTACAGGTCTCAACGCCTATTGATAGAGGTATCAATCATCGAAATCGGAGCACATTTCGATTTTTGTGGCTCTGAATTTGTGGGCTATAGTTCAGTTGATTTTCCAAAAAAATTGAATTTTCCCTGAAACGTGTAGAAATATTCGACCGATCCAAATGGCCGTTGGTATGACAATTACAGGTCTCAACGCCTATTGATAGAGGGTATCAATCATCGAAATCGGAGCACATTTGAAGATTTTCGATTTTTGTGGCTCTGAATTTGTGGGCTATAGTTCAGTTGATTTTCAAAAAATTGAATTTTCCCTGAAACGTGTAGAAATATTCGATCGATCCAAATGTCCATTTGTATGACAATTACAGATCTCAACGCCTATTGATAGAGGTATCAATCATCGAAATCGGAGCACATTTCGATTTTTGTGGCTCTGAATTTGTGGGCTATAGTTCAGTTGATTTTCAAAAAAATTGAATTTTCCCTGAAACGTGTAGAAATATTCGACCGATCCAAATGGCCGTTGGTATGACAATTACAGGTCTCAACGCCTATTGATAGAGGTATCAATCATCGAAATCGGAGCACATTTGCAGATTTTCGAATTTTGTGGCTCTGAATTTGTGGGCTATAGTTCAGTTGATTTTCAAAAAAATTCAATTTTCCCTGAAACGTGTAGAAATATTCGACCGATCCAAATGACTGTTTGTATGACAATTACAGGTCTCAACGCCTATTGATAGAGGTATCAATCATCGAAATCGGAGCACATTTGAAGATTTTCGATTTTTGTGGCTCTGAATTTGTGGGCTATAGTTCAGTTGATTTTCAAAAAAATTGAATTTTCCCTGAAACGTGTAGAAATATTCGACCGATCCAAATGACTGTTTGTATGACAATTACAGGTCTCAACGCCTATTGATAGAGGTATCAATCATCGAAATCGGAGCACATTTCGATTTTTGTGGCTGTGAATTTGTGGGCTATAGTTCAGTTGATTTTCAAAAAAATTGAATTTTCCCTGAAACGTGTAGAAATATTCGACCGATGGACTGTTTGTATGACAATTACAGATCTCAACGCCTATTGGTAGAGGTATCAATCATCGAAATCGGAGCACATTTGAAGATTTTCGATTTTTGTGGCTCTGAATTTGTGGGCTATAGTTCAGTTGATTTTCAAAAAAATTGAATTTTCCCTGAAACGTGTAGAAATATTCGACCGATCCAAATGACTGTTTGTATGACAATTACAGGTCTCAACGCCTATTGATAGAGGTATCAATCATCGAAATCGGAGCACATTTGTAGATTTTCGAATTTTGTGGCTCTGAATTTGTGGGCTATAGTTCAGTTGATTTTCCAAAAAAATTGAATTTTCCCTGAAACGTGTAGAAATATTCGACCGATCCAAATGGCCGTTGGTATGACAATTACAGGTCTCAACGCCTATTGATAGAGGTATCAATCATCGAAATCGGAGCACATTTGAAGATTTTCGATTTTTGTGGCTCTGAATTTGTGGGCTATAGTTCAGTTGATTTTCAAAAAAATTGAATTTTCCCTGAAACGTGTAGAAATATTCGACCGATCCAAATGACTGTTTGTATGACAATTACAGGTCTCAACGCCTATTGATAGAGGTATCAATCATCGAAATCGGAGCACATTTCGATTTTTGTGGCTCTGAATTTGTGGGCTATAGTTCAGTTGATTTTCAAAAAAATTGAATTTTCCCTGAAACGTGTAGAAATATTCGACCGATGGACTGTTTGTATGACAATTACAGATCTCAACGCCTATTGGTAGAGGTATCAATCATCGAAATCGGAGCACATTTGAAGATTTTCGATTTTTGTGGCTCTGAATTTGTGGGCTATAGTTCAGTTGATTTTCAAAAAAATTGAATTTGCCCTGAAACGTGTAGAAATATTCGACCGATCCAAATGACTGTTTGTATGACAATTATAGGTCTCAACGCCTATTGATAGAGGTATCAATCATCGAAATCGGAGTACATTTGAAGATTTTCGATTTTTGTGGCTCTGAATTTGTGGGCTATAGTTCAGTTGATTTTCAAAAAAATTGAATTTTCCCTGAAACGTGTAGAAATATTCGACCGATCCAAATGACTGTTTGTATGACAATTACAGGTCTCAACGCCTATTGATAGAGGTATCAATCATCAAAATCGGAGCACATTTGAAGATTTTCGAATTTTGTGGCTCTGAATTTGTGGGCTATAGTTCAGTTGATTTTCCAAAAAAATTGAATTTTCCCTGAAACGTGTAGAAATATTCGACCGATCCAAATGGCCGTTGGTATGACAATTACAGGTCTCAACGCCTATTGATAGAGGTATCAATCATCGAAATCGGAGCACATTTGAAGATTTTCGATTTTTGTGGCTCTGAATTTGTGGGCTATAGTTCAGTTGATTTTCAAAAAAATTGAATTTTCCCTGAAACGTGTAGAAATATTCGACCGATCCAAATGACTGTTTGTATGACAATTACAGGTCTCAACGCCTATTGATAGAGGTATCAATCATCGAAATCGGAGCACATTTAGATTTTTGTGGCTCTGAATTTGTGGGCTATAGTTCAGTTGATTTTCAAAAAAATTGAATTTTCCCTGAAACGTGTAGAAATATTCGACCGATGGACTGTTTGTATGACAATTACAGATCTCAACGCCTATTGGTAGAGGTATCAATCATCGAAATCGGAGCACATTTGAAGATTTTCGATTTTTGTGGCTCTGAATTTGTGGGCTATAGTTCAGTTGATTTTCAAAAAAATTGAATTTTCCCTGAAACGTGTAGAAATATTCGACCGATCCAAATGACTGTTTGTATGACAATTATAGGTCTCAACGCCTATTGATAGAGGTATCAATCATCAAAATCGGAGCACATTTGAAGATTTTCGATTTTTGTGGCTCTGAATTTATGGGCTATAGTTCAGTTGATTTTCAAAAAAATTGAATTTTCCCTGAAACGTGTAGAAATATTCGACCGATCCAAATGACTGTTTGTATGACAATTACAGGTCTCAACGCCTATTGATAGAGGTATCAATCATCAAAATCCGAGCACATTTGCAGATTTTCGAATTTTGTGGCTCTGAATTTGTGGGCTATAGTTCAGTTGATTTTCCAAAAAAATTGAATTTTCCCTGAAACGTGTAGAAATATTCGACCGATCCAAATGGCCGTTGGTATGACAATTACAGGTCTCAACGCCTATTGATAGAGGTATCAATCATCGAAATCGGAGCACATTTGAAGATTTTCGATTTTTGTGGCTCTGAATTTGTGGGCTATAGTTCAGTTGATTTTCAAAAAAATTGAATTTTCCCTGAAACGTGTAGAAATATTCGACCGATCCAAATGACTGTTTGTATGACAATTACAGGTCTCAACGCCTATTGATAGAGGTATCAATCATCGAAATCGGAGCACATTTCGATTTTTGTGGCTCTGAATTTGTGGGCTATAGTTCAGTTGATTTTCAAAAAAATTGAATTTTCCCTGAAACGTGTAGAAATATTCGACCGATGGACTGTTTGTATGACAATTACAGATCTCAACGCCTATTGGTAGAGGTATCAATCATCGAAATCGGAGCACATTTGAAGATTTTCGATTTTTGTGGCTCTGAATTTGTGGGCTATAGTTCAGTTGATTTTCAAAAAAATTGAATTTTCCCTGAAACGTGTAGAAATATTCGACCGATCCAAATGACTGTTTGTATGACAATTATAGGTCTCAACGCCTATTGATAGAGGTATCAATCATCAAAATCGGAGCACATTTGAAGATTTTCGATTTTTGTGGCTCTGAATTTATGGGCTATAGTTCAGTTGATTTTCAAAAAAATTGAATTTTCCCTGAAACGTGTAGAAATATTCGACCGATCCAAATGACTGTTTGTATGACAATTACAGGTCTCAACGCCTATTGATAGAGGTATCAATCATCAAAATCCGAGCACATTTGCAGATTTTCGAATTTTGTGGCTCTGAATTTGTGGGCTATAGTTCAGTTGATTTTCCAAAAAAATTGAATTTTCCCTGAAACGTGTAGAAATATTCGACCGATCCAAATGGCCGTTGGTATGACAATTACAGGTCTCAACGCCTATTGATAGAGGTATCAATCATCGAAATCGGAGCACATTTGAAGATTTTCGATTTTTGTGGCTCTGAATTTGTGGGCTATAGTTCAGTTGATTTTCAAAAAAATTGAATTTTCCCTGAAACGTGTAGAAATATTCGACCGATCCAAATGACTGTTTGTATGACAATTACAGGTCTCAACGCCTATTGATAGAGGTATCAATCATCAAAATCGGAGCACATTTGAAGATTTTCGAATTTTGTGGCTCTGAATTTGTGGGCTATAGTTCAGTTGATTTTCCAAAAAAATTGAATTTTCCCTGAAACGTGTAGAAATATTCGACCGATCCAAATGACTGTTTGTATGACAATTACAGGTCTCAACGCCTATTGATAGAGGTATCAATCATCGAAATCGGAGCACATTTCGATTTTTGTGGCTCTGAATTTGTGGGCTATAGTTCAGTTGATTTTCAAAAAAATTGAATTTTCCCTGAAACGTGTAGAAATATTCGACCGATGGACTGTTTGTATGACAATTACAGATCTCAACGCCTATTGGTAGAGGTATCAATCATCGAAATCGGAGCACATTTGAAGATTTTCGATTTTTGTGGCTCTGAATTTGTGGGCTATAGTTCAGTTGATTTTCAAAAAAATTGAATTTTCCCTGAAACGTGTAGAAATATTCGACCGATCCAAATGACTGTTTGTATGACAATTACAGGTCTCAACGCCTATTGATAGAGGTATCAATCATCGAAATCGGAGCACATTTCGATTTTTGTGGCTCTGAATTTGTGGGCTATAGTTCAGTTGATTTTCAAAAAAATTGAATTTTCCCTGAAACGTGTAGAAATATTCGACCGATGGACTGTTTGTATGACAATTACAGATCTCAACGCCTATTGGTAGAGGTATCAATCATCGAAATCGGAGCACATTTGAAGATTTTCGATTTTTGTGGCTCTGAATTTGTGGGCTATAGTTCAGTTGATTTTCAAAAAAATTGAATTTTCCCTGAAACGTGTAGAAATATTCGACCGATCCAAATGACTGTTTGTATGACAATTATAGGTCTCAACGCCTATTGATAGAGGTATCAATCATCAAAATCGGAGCACATTTGAAGATTTTCGATTTTTGTGGCTCTGAATTTATGGGCTATAGTTCAGTTGATTTTCAAAAAAATTGAATTTTCCCTGAAACGTGTAGAAATATTCGACCGATCCAAATGACTGTTTGTATGACAATTACAGGTCTCAACGCCTATTGATAGAGGTATCAATCATCAAAATCCGAGCACATTTGCAGATTTTCGAATTTTGTGGCTCTGAATTTGTGGGCTATAGTTCAGTTGATTTTCCAAAAAAATTGAATTTTCCCTGAAACGTGTAGAAATATTCGACCGATCCAAATGGCCGTTGGTATGACAATTACAGGTCTCAACGCCTATTGATAGAGGTATCAATCATCGAAATCGGAGCACATTTGAAGATTTTCGATTTTTGTGGCTCTGAATTTGTGGGCTATAGTTCAGTTGATTTTCAAAAAAATTGAATTTTCCCTGAAACGTGTAGAAATATTCGACCGATCCAAATGACTGTTTGTATGACAATTACAGGTCTCAACGCCTATTGATAGAGGTATCAATCATCGAAATCGGAGCACATTTGAAGATTTTCGAATTTTGTGGCTCTGAATTTGTGGGCTATAGTTCAGTTGATTTTCCAAAAAAATTGAATTTTCCCTGAAACGTGTAGAAATATTCGACCGATCCAAATGGCCGTTGGTATGACAATTACAGGTCTCAACGCCTATTGATAGAGGTATCAATCATCGAAATCGGAGTACATTTGAAGATTTTCGATTTTTGTGGCTCTGAATTTGTGGGCTATAGTTCAGTTGATTTTCAAAAAAATTGAATTTTCCCTGAAACGTGTAGAAATATTCGACCGATCCAAATGATTGTTTGTATGACAATTATAGGTCTCAACGCCTATTGATAGAGGTATCAATCATCGAAATCGGAGTACATTTGAAGATTTTCGATTTTTGTGGCTCTGAATTTGTGGGCTATAGTTCAGTTGATTTTCAAAAAAATTGAATTTTCCCTGAAACGTGTAGAAATATTCGACCGATCCAAATGACTGTTTGTATGACAATTACAGGTCTCAACGCCTATTGATAGAGGTATCAATCATCAAAATCGGAGCACATTTGAAGATTTTCGAATTTTGTGGCTCTGAATTTGTGGGCTATAGTTCAGTTGATTTTCCAAAAAAATTGAATTTTCCCTGAAACGTGTAGAAATATTCGACCGATCCAAATGGCCGTTGGTATGACAATTACAGGTCTCAACGCCTATTGATAGAGGTATCAATCATCGAAATCGGAGCACATTTGAAGATTTTCGATTTTTGTGGCTCTGAATTTGTGGGCTATAGTTCAGTTGATTTTCAAAAAAATTGAATTTTCCCTGAAACGTGTAGAAATATTCGACCGATCCAAATGACTGTTTGTATGACAATTATAGGTCTCAACGCCTATTGATAGAGGTATCAATCATCGAAATCGGAGTACATTTGAAGATTTTCGATTTTTGTGGCTCTGAATTTGTGGGCTATAGTTCAGTTGATTTTCCAAAAAAATTGAATTTTCCCTGAAACGTGTAGAAATATTCGACCGATCCAAATGGCCGTTGGTATGACAATTACAGGTCTCAACGCCTATTGATAGAGGTATCAATCATCGAAATCGGAGCACATTTGAAGATTTTCGATTTTTGTGGCTCTGAATTTGTGGGCTATAGTTCAGTTGATTTTCAAAAAAATTGAATTTTCCCTGAAACGTGTAGAAATATTCGACCGATCCAAATGACTGTTTGTATGACAATTACAGGTCTCAACGCCTATTGATAGAGGTATCAATCATCAAAATCGGAGCACATTTGAAGATTTTCGAATTTTGTGGCTCTGAATTTGTGGGCTATAGTTCAGTTGATTTCCAAAAAAATTGAATTTTCCTGAAACGTGTAGAAATATTCGACCGATCCAAATGACTGTTTGTATGACAATTATAGGTCTCAACGCCTATTGATAGAGGTATCAATCATCGAAATCGGAGTACATTTGAAGATTTTCGATTTTTGTGGCTCTGAATTTGTGGGCTATAGTTCAGTTGATTTTCAAAAAAATTGAATTTTCCCTGAAACGTGTAGAAATATTCGACCGATCCAAATGACTGTTTGTATGACAATTACAGGTCTCAACGCCTATTGATAGAGGTATCAATCATCGAAATCGGAGCACATTTCGATTTTTGTGGCTCTGAATTTGTGGGCTATAGTTCAGTTGATTTTCAAAAAAATTGAATTTTCCTGAAACGTGTAGAAATATTCGACCGATCCAAATGACTGTTTGTATGACAATTACAGGTCTCAACGCCTATTGATAGAGGTATCAATCATCGAAATCGGAGCACATTTGAAGATTTTCGATTTTTGTGGCTCTGAATTTGTGGGCTATAGTTCAGTTGATTTTCAAAAAAATTGAATTTTCCCTGAAACGTGTAGAAATATTCGACCGATCCAAATGACTGTTTGTATGACAATTACAGGTCTCAACGCCTATTGATAGAGGTATCAATCATCGAAATCGGAGCACATTTCGATTTTTGTGGCTCTGAATTTGTGGGCTATAGTTCAGTTGATTTTCAAAAAAATTGAATTTTCCCTGAAACGTGTAGAAATATTCGACCGATGGACTGTTTGTATGACAATTACAGATCTCAACGCCTATTGGTAGAGGTATCAATCATCGAAATCGGAGCACATTTGAAGATTTTCGATTTTTGTGGCTCTGAATTTGTGGGCTATAGTTCAGTTGATTTTCAAAAAAATTGAATTTTCCCTGAAACGTGTAGAAATATTCGACCGATCCAAATGACTGTTTGTATGACAATTATAGGTCTCAACGCCTATTGATAGAGGTATCAATCATCAAAATCGGAGCACATTTGAAGATTTTCGATTTTTGTGGCTCTGAATTTATGGGCTATAGTTCAGTTGATTTTCAAAAAAATTGAATTTTCCCTGAAACGTGTAGAAATATTCGACCGATCCAAATGACTGTTTGTATGACAATTACAGGTCTCAACGCCTATTGATAGAGGTATCAATCATCAAAATCCGAGCACATTTGAAGATTTTCGAATTTTGTGGCTCTGAATTTGTGGGCTATAGTTCAGTTGATTTTCCAAAAAATTGAATTTTCCCTGAAACGTGTAGAAATATTCGACCGATCCAAATGGCCGTTGGTATGACAATTACAGGTCTCAACGCTATTGATAGAGGTATCAATCATCGAAATCGGAGCACATTTGAAGATTTTCGATTTTTGTGGCTCTGAATATGTGGGCTATAGTTCAGTTGGTTTTCAAAAAAATTGAATTTTCCCTGAAACGTGTAGAAATATTCGACCGATCCAAATGACTGTTTGTATGACAATTATAGGTCTCAACGCCTATTGATAGAGGTATCAATCATCGAAATCGGAGTACATTTGAAGATTTTCGATTTTTGTGGCTCTGAATTTGTGGGCTATAGTTCAGTGATTTTCAAAAAAATTGAATTTTCCCTGAAACGTGTAGAAATATTCGACCGATCCAAATGACTGTTTGTATGACAATTACAGGTCTCAACGCCTATTGATAGAGGTATCAATCATCAAAATCGGAGCACATTTGAAGATTTTCGAATTTTGTGGCTCTGAATTTGTGGGCTATAGTTCAGTTGATTTTCCAAAAAAATTGAATTTTCCCTGAAACGTGTAGAAATATTCGACCGATCCAAATGACTGTTTGTATGACAATTATAGGTCTCAACGCCTATTGATAGAGGTATCAATCATCGAAATCGGAGTACATTTGAAGATTTTCGATTTTTGTGGCTCTGAATTTGTGGGCTATAGTTCAGTTGATTTTCAAAAAAATTGAATTTTCCCTGAAACGTGTAGAAATATTCGACCGATGGACTGTTTGTATGACAATTACAGATCTCAACGCCTATTGGTAGAGGTATCAATCATCGAAATCGGAGCACATTTGAAGATTTTCGATTTTTGTGGCTCTGAATTTGTGGCTATAGTTCAGTTGATTTTCAAAAAAATTGAATTTTCCCTGAAACGTGTAGAAATATTCGACCGATCCAAATGACTGTTTGTATGACAATTACAGGTCTCAACGCCTATTGATAGAGGTATCAATCATCGAAATCGGAGCACATTTCGATTTTTGTGGCTCTGAATTTGTGGGCTATAGTTCAGTTGATTTTCAAAAAAATTGAATTTTCCCTGAAACGTGTAGAAATATTCGACCGATGGACTGTTTGTATGACAATTACAGATCTCAACGCCTATTGGTAGAGGTATCAATCATCGAAATCGGAGCACATTTGAAGATTTTCGATTTTTGTGGCTCTGAATTTGTGGGCTATAGTTCAGTTGATTTTCAAAAAAATTGAATTTCCCTGAAACGTGTAGAAATATTCGACCGATCCAAATGACTGTTTGTATGACAATTATAGGTCTCAACGCCTATTGATAGAGGTATCAATCATCAAAATCGGAGCACATTTGAAGATTTTCGATTTTTGTGGCTCTGAATTTATGGGCTATAGTTCAGTTGATTTTCAAAAAAATTGAATTTTCCCTGAAACGTGTAGAAATATTCGACCGATCCAATGACTGTTTGTATGACAATTACAGGTCTCAACGCCTATTGATAGAGGTATCAATCATCAAAATCCGAGCACATTTGCAGATTTTCGAATTTTGTGGCTCTGAATTTGTGGGCTATAGTTCAGTTGATTTTCAGAAAAATTGAATTTCCCTGAAACGTGTAGAAATATTCGACCGATTCAAATGCCCATTTGTATGACAATTACAGGTCTCAACGCCTATGGATAGAGGTATCAATCATCGAAATCGGAGCATATTTGCAGATTTTCGAATTTTGTGGCTCTGAATTTGTGGGCTATAGTTCAGTTGATTTTCAAAAAATTGAATTTTCCACGAAATGTGTAGAAATATTCGACCGATCCAAATGGCCATCTAGCCAAAAAATTCGAAAATCTGCAAATGTGCTCCGATTTCGATGATTGATACCTCTATCAATAGGCGTTGAGACCTGTAATTGTCATACCAACGGCCATTTGGATCGGTCAAATATTTCTACACGTTCCGGAAAATTCAATTTTTTTGAACATCAACTGAACTATAGCCCACAAATTCAGAGCCACAAAATTGGAAAATCTGCAAATGTGCTCCGATTTCGATGATTGATACCTCTATCAATATGCGTTGAGACCTGTAATTGTCATACAAATGGACATTTGGATCGCTCGAATATTTCTACACGTTTCAGGGAAAATTCAATTTTTCTGAAAATCAACTGAACTATAGCCCACAAATTCAGAGCCACAAAATTCGAAAATCTGCAAATGTGCTCCGATTTCGATGATTGATACCTCTATCAATAGGCGTTGAGACCTGTAATTGTCATACAAACAGTCATTTGGATCGGTCGAATATTTCTACACGTTTCAGGGAAAATTCAATTTTTTTGAAAATCAACTGAACTATAGCCCATAAATTCAGAGCCACAAAATTCGAAAATCTGCAAGGTGCTCGGATTTCGATGATTGATACCTCTATCAATAGGCGTTGAGATCTGTAATTGTCATACCAACGGCCATTTGGATCGGTCGAATATTTCTATACGTTTCGTGGAAAATTCAATTTTTTTGAAAATCAACTGAACTATAGCCCAAAAATTCAGAGCCACAAAAATCGAAAATCTTCAAATGTGCTCCGATTTCGATGATTGATACTCTATCAATAGGCGTTGGGACCTGTAATTATCATACCAACGGCCATTTGGATCGAATATTTCTACACATTTCGTGGAAAATTCAATTTTTTTGAAAATCAACTGAACTATAGCCCACAAATTCAGAGCCACAAAAATCGAAAATCTTCAAATGTGCTCCGATTTCGATGATTGATACCTCTATCAATAGGCGTTGAGATCTGTAATTGTCATACAAATGGACATTTGATCGGTCGAATATTTCTACACGTTTCAGGGAAAATTCAATTTTTTTGAAAATCAACTGAACTATAGCCCACAAATTCAGAGCCACAAAATTCGAAAATCTGCAAATGTGCTCGGATTTCGATGATTGATACCTCTATCAATAGGCGTTGGGACCTGTAATTGTCATACCAACGGCCATTTGGATCGGTCGACAATTTCTACACATTTCGTGGAAAATTCAATTTTTTTGAAAATCAACTGAACTATAGCCCACAAATTCAGAGCCACAAAATTCGAAAATCTGCAAAGTGCTCGGATTTCGATGATTGATACCTCTATCAATAGGCGTTGGGACCTGTAATTGTCATACCAACGGCCATTTGGATCGGTCGAATATTTCTACACATTTCGTTTCTACACATTTCGTGGAAAATTCAATTTTTTTGAAAATCAACTGAACTATAGCCCACAAATTCAGAGCCACAAAATTCGAAAATCTGCAAAGTGCTCGGATTTCGATGATTGATACCTCTATCAATAGGCGTTGAGACCTGTAATTGTCATACAAACAGTCATTTGGATCGGTCGAATATTTCTACACGTTTCAGGAAAAATTCAATTTTTTTGAAAATCAACTGAACTATAGCCCACAAATTCAGAGCCACAAAAATCGAAAATCTTCAAATGTGCTCCGATTTCGATGATTGATACCTCTATCAATAGGCGTTGAGACCTGTAATTGTCATACAAACGGCCATTTGGATCGGTCGAATATTTCTTCACGTTTCAGGGAAAATTCAATTTTTTTGGGAAATCAACTGAACTATAGCCCACAAATTCAGAGCCACAAAATTCGAAAATCTTCAAATGTGCTTCTATTTCGATGATTGATACCTCTATCAATAGGCGTTGAGACCTGTAATTGTCATACAAACAGTCATTTGGATCGGTCGAATATTTCTACACGTTTCAGGAAAAATTCAATTTTTTTGAAAAGCAACTGAACTATAGCCCACAAATTCAGAGCCACAAAAATCGAAAATCTTCATATGTGCTCCGATTTCGATGATTGATACCTCTATCAATAGGCGTTGAGACCTGTAATTGTCATACAAACGGCCATTTGGATCGGTCGAATATTTCTACACGTTTCAGGAAAATTCAATTTTTTTGAAAATCAACTGAACTATAGCCCACAAATTCAGAGCCACAAAATTCGAAAATCTTCAAATGTGCTCCGATTTCGATGATTGATACCTCTATCAATAGGCGTTGAGACCTGTAATTGTCATACAAACGGCCATTTGGATCGGTCGAATATTTCTACACGTTTCAGGGAAAATTCAATTTTTTTGGGAAATCAACTGAACTATAGCCCCCCACAAATTCAGAGCCACAAAATTCGAAAATCTTCAAATGTGCTCCGATTTCGATGATTGATACCTCTATCAATAGGCGTTGAGACCTGTAATTGTCATACAAACGGTCATTTGGATCGGTCGAATATTTCTACACGTTTCAGGGAAAATTCAATTTTTTTGGGAAATCAACTGAACTATAGCCCCCCACAAATTCAGAGCACAAAATTCGAAAATCTTCAAATGCCGATTTCGATGATTGATACCTCTATCAATAGGCGTTGAGACCTGTAATTGTCATACAAACGGCCATTTGGATCGGTCGAATATTTCTACACGTTTCAGGGAAAATTCAATTTTTTTGGGAAATCAACTGAACTATAGCCCCCCACAAATTCAGAGCCACAAAATTCGAAAATCTTCAAATGTGCTCCGATTTCGATGATTGATACCTCTATCAATAGGCGTTGAGACCTGTAATTGTCATACAAACGGTCATTTGGATCGGTCGAATATTTCTACACGTTTCAGGGAAAATTCAATTTTTTTGGGAAATCAACTGAACTATAGCCCCCCACAAATTCAGAGCCACAAAATTCGAAAATCTTCAAATGTGCTCCGATTTCGATGATTGATACCTCTATCAATAGGCGTTGAGACCTGTAATTGTCATACAAACAGTCATTTGGATCGGTCGAATATTTCTACACGTTTCAGGGAAAATTCAATTTTTTTTGAAAATCAACTGAACTATAGCCCCCAAATTCAGAGCCACAAAATTCGAAAATCTGCAAATGTACTCCGATTTCGATGATTGATACCTCTATCAATAGGCGTTGAGACCTGTAATTGTCATACAAATGGACATTTGGATCGCTCGAATATTTCTACACGTTTCAGGGAAAATTCAATTTTTCTGAAAATCAACTGAACTATAGCCCACAAATTCAGAGCCACAAAAATCGAAAATCTTCAAATGTGGTCCGATTTCGATGATTGATACCTCTATCAATAGGCGTTGAGACCTGTAATTGTC